>JAJPUD010019687.1:0-13299 GCA_023553655.1 Myrmecobius fasciatus | reverse complement strand
AAAAAAAAGTTTTTGCAAGGTCAATGTTGAAAGGTCACTCATATGTTTTGTAAATAAAAAGCTTTATGTAAATAAATAAAAAATGACTCCCCCACCAGTCACCAACCAAAAAAAAAAAAAAAAGAAAGTAACTTTTGAGGCTATCTTGTTTAATCAGTAAGAAATTGTGAGTCTTTGTTTCATCATTTCTGATAATTATTTATATAATCTTCCCTGGAAGACCTCAAGTCAGGGGAGCTAAATTTTCTTCTATATCTAACGCTAAGAAATATAGAGTCTATTATGTTCCAGGGGGGAGAGGAGGCAATCAGGGATAAGCAACATGCCCAGAGTCACATAGCTTGAACTTGGGTTCTCCTGACTCTGGGACTGATGCTCTATTCATTGCAACACCTTGCTGCCTCAAGTGTATAGTTCAATAGAATGGATAATATATATATATGCATGTTATGAGGTAAAATATGAAAACAACAATAGTTTTGTTTTTTGTTCTATATACTAAACTAGGTCCTATACTAGATTTAGTCTATTGTCAAGGGACAGTGTTTTTATATGCATGTAAAGATAACCATTTTAAAATGGATATATTACAAATTTGAATTTAAAATTTCAAGAAAATTCTTTTTTTAAAAAAGCTTTCTATTTTTAAAACATATGCACAGATAATTTTCAACATTCACCATTTTAAAACCTTGCATTCCAAGTTTTTTTCCCCTCCCTTTCCCCCTTCCTTTCCCCTAGATGGCAAGTAATCAAATATATTGTTAAAATTTGCATTTCTGGGGCAGGTAGGTGGCGCAGTGGATAGAGCACCAGCCCTGAAGTCAGAAGGACCTGAGTTCAAATGTGGGCTCAGACACTTAACATTCCCTAGCTGTGTGACCTTGGGCAAGTCACTTCACCCCAATTGCCAAAGCAAAAAAAATTGCAATTCTTTTATTCAGATTTTCACAATTATCATTCTGCATAAGAAAAAATCAGATCAAAAAGGAAAACAATGGAAAGAATAAAATGCAAGCAAAACAACAAAAATAATGAAAATATTATGTTGTGATCCACACTCAGTCCCCACAGTTCTCTCTCTGGGTGCAAATGGCTCTCTTCCTCACACGACTATTAGAATTGGCCTGAATTATCTCATTGTTGAAAAGAGCCACATGCATTGGAATTCATCATTGTTTCATCTTGCTGTTGTTGTGTAAAATTGTTTCATGTAGCATCAGTTCATGTAAGTCTCTCCAGGCCTCTCTGAAATCTGCCTGCTGGTCGTTTCTTACAGAACAATAATATTCCATGACATTCATATACCATAATTTATCCAACCATTCTCCATCTGATGGGCAACCACTCAGTTTTCAGTTTCTTGCCACTACAAAAAGGGCTGCCACAAACATTCTTGCACATGTGGGTCCCTTTCCCTACTTTATGATCTCTTTGGGGTGCAGACCCAGTAGAAACACTGCTAGATCAGAGGGTATGCAAAGTCTGTTAACCCTTTAGGCATAGTTCTAAATTGCTCTCTAGAATGCTCTCTTGAATCAGTTCACAACTCCACCAATAATGTATTAGTGTCCCAAGATCAAGAAAATTTAATGTCATTTGATTTAAATGATTTAAGTAATGAGGTTGCTATGGAATGCAATAGATAACATGCTAGCCTCAGAGTTAGGTAGAACTGATTTCAAATATGACCTTAAACGCAATAGTTTTGTGACCCTGGGCAAGTCCCTTAACTTTTATTTGCCTCATTTCTCTCAAGTGTAAAATAGGGATGAAAATATCTTCTACTTGGCAGGTGTTATGTGGAACAATGAGATAATATTTATAAAGTACTTAGTACAAAGCATGGGACATCAGAAGTGTTATATAAATGTTCATTCATTTGTTCCTTTATTTGTTTTTTCCTTTACCTCCCATACACTTTTTTTCCTTTGCCTTTCTTTCCTTTTTTTTCCTTTCTTTCTCTTCCTTTCCCTACCATATTTCATATCATTGTTGCCTAATATTAAACTTGCAGTCTATTAAAGCCAATTTATATTTTGTAGAAGACCTGTTTTCATTTTACCACGTCTCACTTTTGGACATATGAAGTTTTGGTACCTTTTTTATTTTCGGAATTTAGATTTAATTTAGATGTGTAGCTTAATTTATCTCTAAAATTTAAATTTTAAATTATATTTATAACTCAAATCTGTTAAATTTTTATTTTGATTTGGTTCAATGTTGCAGCCAATTCAGATCTTTTTGAATATATAGTCTTTCTCAATATATTTAGCTATCTATGTGCCTTTCTTGCATTCTTTCTTTTTTCATCATTTGCAAATTTTATTAGCATTTCATCTTTGTCTTTAACAGAGTTACAAATAAAAAATGTTAAACAGCATTGGGCAAAACACATTCCTGTTGGTTATTACATTATTAATCTTGTTCAACAAATAATGCCTTTCTGAAGAGATAATATCTGCAAATACAAAGGAAGAATAGATGGACTGGATGCCTTACTGGGTCAAATTGATAGTGGTCTTTCAATCTACAAAGCTTAGTGAAGAATATGGAAACCAGAGGTGCTTCTCTGGGTTGCTGGCTTATATGCTCTTCATAAACTGTGACTTTGATGTCAATGGATGTTTAGCTGCTTACAATTTCATTATGAAAATATCAGTTTAGTGTTATGCCATCAATATTTTGCTAAAAATAACATGCAAATTGAAGTTAAGGACTGAACGTTTCATTTCTTTGGTATAGACAACACCCATATGAAGAAATTGTTTCAACAAATGGAAGTTAGTAACTTCTGGAGGCAGGTAAGTGATGTAATGGATAAAACTCTAGACCTGGAATCAGGAAGACCTGAGTTAAAAATCCATTTCAGATATTTATTAGCTATGTGCCCCCAGGCAAGCCATTTTTCTGTTTATTTCAGGGTCCTCAACTGTAAAACGGAGATAATAATAATAGCATCTAACTCCAAGTTTTCTCCTGAGGATCAAATTAAATATTATTCATTAAAAGCTTAGCACTGTATCTGGCACATAGTAACCATTAAATAAGTGGGTGTAAAAATTTTTATATATATATATATCCAGAGCACTCAAAACTCAATTGATTTGTCCAGGATCATTTGTTCATTTTTGTGCCCAAGATAAGTTTTGATTCTAGGTCTTGTTATGTAAAGAAAAAAGTCCATAACTGGAAAAACTGTTCAAATTTTGAAATAATTGCTATGTTATGAAATTATTCAATGGATTTCTTCCTTTTGTAGATGAATGATTTTGTATAAATATAGTTGCTATGGAAGAAGAATGGAATGGTACAAAAAAGAACAAGGATGTGTCACAATTTTCTCATTTCCAGTTCTTAATTAAAACTGTTTTTCACTTGGATTGAGCCAAACAAAGCTGGAAATGTCACTTCCAAACTCAGAAAACTCAGAACTCAATTAGTTCTGCAAGCCAGTAAGATCTGGTCTAAGATAAGATCTGGGTCCAATCAACTCTGGATTTTCACAATTATCATTCTGCAAAAGAAAAAAATCAGATCAAAAAGGAAAAAAAAAGAGAAGAGCATGCTGCCAATAATTCTGAAGAAAGAAAAATGCCTGATACATAATCACATATACTTTTTCCTACTACCTCCTCAAGCTTCCAAAGACCTTCTTAACATTCATAAAATGCACTATCAGTTGGCATAAGGACAAGAAGAAGGTCATACTTTTGAATATAACATAAAAATAGGATCATAATTCCCATTCCTTCAAGATATCATAGGTACATTTTAAACACTAAATGAAAGGTACAGATAAGGAAAAATACTACAAATGTGGAAATTTTCCTGAATGAGCACACTTGTATTCTTTATTAATAAACTTACTAAAGCTCTGATAATAGAAAATAAAATGATTCTTAAAAAAAAAACTAAAAAGAAACCAAACTAAAATAGTCACTTATTCTGGCTAAGCTAAGGCTTTACAATTAGGGAAATGTATTCTTTAGGTAAAGGATGTACTACAAGATGACCTATAGCATTCTTCTAGCTCTGAGAGTCTAGAATTTTGTGACAGTTTTTTCCAGATTTCATCTGACTATTTAAGAGTTTTAAACAAAGGCTTAAAGTACTAAACTGATTCAACTGGAAACTATAATTCATCATGTTGGTTCTTTTCTATTTTTGAATAAATCCATTATTTCATATCTTCAATTAAATTTAACAAATTATTATCAATCACCTCATGTTCAAGACACTGGAATAAGTACTAAAATGTTTTTGGAAACAAAAACAGGACAGTCTTTGCTCTTAGTTTAGATTCTACTTGAATCATGTAAAAGGCATACAAATAAATGAATCCCAGGTCATATGAAGAGAGGGCACTAATGGGAATTAGTAGAAAACTGCACAAGGAAGGTGGCATCTGAATTCAAGATAGATAGACCAAGTTGAATTTGGAATTCATTCTTGACATAATTATTGGGCTTGTATATCCAAATATTTGGGGGAAAAAAGAAGTCCTAAGTTGGTGGAAAAGATTGTATCCCAGGTTGGCTGAAAAAGATGTGAAAGATAACAATAGTTAGAAACATAGCTTAGAACCAGATTGGGAGCAGTCTGATATGACAGACTAAGTAATTTATATTTTATTGTAATAAGGAATCAAAGAAGATTTCTGAATATGGAAGACTACAATCAAATATATGCTTTAGAAAGGTGATTTTGGCAACTATGTAGAAGAGGTTGGATAACGGAAGAGCTAGAGCAGGGAAGACAATCATGATTTAATGTAACAATGGAAAATATATGTATTTCAATATTCTTTCCCATTGCACAAGAAAAATGATATGAACACATTTTCCTAAAAGTAACTTATTTTGACTATATTGTGCATTGCAGTTCAGATTTTATTTGTTTAATAAATTAGTAATTTAATTTGCAAATCAGAGTTTTTCTTCTCTCAGTAAAGTTGTGAGGAACAAAGCTATGTAACTATTTGAATAGGAGAGAAGATAAAAGAGATACTGTAGGGGTAGTATCCTTAAAACTTAAGTATAAATGTATATGGAGATGGTTGAGAGATAGATAAGGGTTAACAATGACTCCAAGCTATGATAGCAGGTGCTTCTAGGAACAAATAAAAAAAGTCCTCTTCTTGCCATTCAAAAGCCTTCATAATCAAATCCTCTCCTGTCTTTCCAGTTTTCTTACACCTTACTCTCTACCACATTCTCTTTGGTTTAGAACTTTCATTAGCTCAACATTTAAACATAATCTTTTATATATATTGACATATGTTAATTTCTATTTCTTATAATGAAATTAATTTTATCCACAAGGAGTGATTATTAAAAATGAAAGAAAATGACATATAAATGAAAGGGAAAGCATGAATGGAGGGACATAAAAATGCCTGGAGAGAGAACAAAAATAAAAGTCTCCTCCTATTGCCACGGTTTGGCACATAGAATTTGAAAGCAAGCTTAGAGTTATGTTGCAAAGTGATAGGAATGAAATTTTATGATACTAATGTGAGAATCAGACAGATTGGGAAAGCAATGAGGTAGGAAGAATGGGAACTCTGCAAATTATGTAGTAATATGGAATGATTTCATATCTTTCCCCTTATCCTCACAATCTCTTGATAATTTATTTATTTATTTGTGCTAGAATTCCCTTTGATAACAAACATTCTCTACAGGTACACAAGCTTAAATTTTGCAGTGCTAAAATGATAGATACCATGCAGAGAGGTAATAACTTTTGATATTGCAGGTAGTTTAGGACCAATTAAATCTTCGGTTCACTCAGCATGTAGGATAGCCACAACAGGGCAAATGTGTAAATGTTAATAACTTACAATTATAATCATGTAGATCATATTTTACAATTTTAGAATTAATTGATATTATTTTTGTTTCAAAAATAGTTTTAAAAGCTATGTTCAACAAAAGTAGGCAAAGAAAAATGTTGGATGCTAAAACTATTTAAATTAATAATTCATTACATTAAGTAAGATATACTATGTTCCCTACAAAAAATTATATCATCTAAATATAGGAAAATTTATTTAGCTTCAGTTTCAATGCCCTAATTTTAAGAATGATGCTGGCAAATTTTATACCACCTATGTTTCAGTATGGTGAAGAATATACTTTACAAAATATGAAGGTTTTTTTGTGCAAACTATTAGGAAATTTCAGGAGTCCCTTTTTACTCTCCTCTTTATAATATTACAGAGGGCATTTCATTAAAAAAGTGATCTGAAGATAAGGAATGTATCAGTTATTATGGTTTCTGGGAGGAAAATAATTTTTGTAGTATTGTCTATTTAGCTCTGTTTTTTTTTAGTACAAAAACAGAGAATTTCAGTATACTAAATGCTTTTTATCTCTGGATTTGAAGGAAGTTAATTTGTTGCAGCTTGGTTTTTTTCACTAATAATGGGAATTCTGCTATTGCAAAGAAAATGTATAAAACAGGTGAAGCATTGAAAAATACCACTTACTTATGTTTTTTCCTAATTGAAGATGCACTTTATATAAATAGACAAATATGAATAATAATTCATATTAGTAAGTCTTTCCAACTATCAAAGCTGCCCCAATTCCAACTAAGTAATTTACATTTTAATCAGAAAAGCCATAAAATATAAATTGCATGGAGGACATGATTAAATTTGATAAATAGAAAAAATAGATGCATTTCAACATCCATTTGCACAAGAAAAATGATATGAACATATTTTCCTAAAATTCTAACTTATTTTATCTATATTGCACATTATGATCTAATTTGCACAATGACATTTTTCATAAGAGTACATTTTGAAACTGTAATGCTTTGCTATTAGAGGCTTTCTCCTGAGGACAAAATGTCTCTAAAGATTCCCATTTGGTCAATCAACACTACAAATGTTCTTTTAATCAGATACTGTGCACTTAATTACCTCTGTTATTGATTAGTCAGTCAACAAGCTTGTATTGAGAAAACCTTATAGCTAGATTTTTAGTTTCCAAGGACTTAAAGAACATCCCAGTATCCAAAGAGCATGTTAGTTTTTTTAAAAATATTATTTGATATAATTCAAAGCAAAACAAAGCAAAACAGAGTACCATTCAGTTATTATATCCTAGCTAATAATTTCCATGGCAATGCCATTTCTAAGGTGCCTACCTTAACTTTAATAAGATAACATGGAATAAGAACCCTCACTTTAATGACCATTTACTGGTTGCTTTTTTTTTTTTTGGCTGGGCAATTGGGGTTAAGTGACTTGCCCAAGATCACACAGCTAGGAAGTATCTGAGACCAGATTTGAACTCAAGTCCTCCTGACTTCAGGGGTGGCACGCTATCCACTGTCCCATCTAGCTTCCTCTCATTTACTGTTTGAGATTACTTTGATGGATGCATTTAAGTAAGCATATAAATAAGTAAATTTGTGGTCTACTTACAATTATATTGAATATAAAGAATGTATTTGATGGTAAACTCTTTAACGGTAAGGAGTATGTTGCATGTTATTTCTTTAAAGTATATTGATGTATATTAATTAAATTCATTGGTGAAAGTGAATAATGTTAATCTACATTAGTTTAGAGTTTTGTACTTTTCAAATATTTATATGGTCGCAAAATCCCTAAGCAAAAGTCTTATATTGGAAAAGATTATTGTCAAAATTGGAAAGGATCTCAGAGGTATAGTCCAATTCCCTCATTTTAGGATGAATGAAGCCAAAGAGGCTAACTTATTTAATATGACTTGAGTAGTGAATTGCAGGGCCAAGATTTGAAGCTGAGTCCTCTGACTTAGAGTGAGAGTTGTCTTGACTATCTCTCCTGCAATATTATGCCTCTCTAAAAACCTAATACTGGAATTTTAAATGAATTCTTTTTTTATATGTGTTTTCATAAATTTCATAAATATGCATATTTTACAAATATGCAAAATAGTTTTTTGCTGTTTGTTGCCTTCTTTATATTTCAACTAAAGTTTCATCTTCTTCAAAAAGTCTTTCCCAGTCCTTTTGAATTTTAATATCTTTTCTCTTAGATTATCACCAATGTATCCCATCTTATTTATACATAATTTAAATATTGTTTCTTTATAAGACTGAACTCCTTGAGAGAAGGGATTACTTTTGCCATTCTTTATATCCATAGATTTTAATATAGTATTTTGTACTTGATAATTGCTTAATAAATACTGGTTGATTTCATTTGATTTGACTAGAATGGTCTTACTGTGGAACATTTTCTGTCAATCCTTTCTTATTGACAGAGACTCTACTTTGGAAAGCAAACAGAATTTTGGAACCAAATATTGTGGCCTCCTTTTTTAAAAAATAGAACATTAAATTAATTAAAATCTATTAAACATATGCAGGAGGCAAATAATGATTAATATAACACAAAATGACCCCTTTATATTCAGAACCTTTCAGGCCAGTATGTCTTTCTTTTTCTATCTGCCACCCTATACTTTCAAGAAGTCCAGACAAAATGGCAGCAGCTACATTCTTTGTAGAGAAAATTGTAGTCATTTCAATATTTCTTCTACTTGAACAAATAAAACAATATGTATGTTTGTATTTTCATATATGTCAATCATATTTCTGAATATCTTTCACTGTAGAATGAAGGTGGACAACATTATTGCTTAAATTTATGTAAACAATTAAATTACTTAATTATTTAAACTAACAGTATTGAATTAATGCAAATGAAGACATCTCTGAGGTACTACTTCACACCTCTTTGATTAGGTAAGATAACAGGAAAAATTAATGATAAATGTTAGAGGGAATGTGGGAAAACTGGGACCCTAAGACACTGCTGGAATCGTGAACTGATCTAACCATTCTGGAGCACAATTTGGAACTATGCCCAAGGTGCTATAAAACTGTGCATACCCTTTGATCCAGCAGTATCTCTACTGAGAATCTATTTGATTTTTGAAACTTTTATTTTAATCATATGTTGTGCTAATTTTTAATCCTTCATTTAGTCATTCAACAATCATCTATCAAGTTCTAGACACTGTAATAAGTGCTTGGAATGCAGCGACAAAGGCCTGCTTTTTGGTGGTTCCTTATTAAGTCTTCTGTTGCCTTTCCCCTTACTCTCAGTAGAAGTTTTTAACCTCCTTTTTTGGAAAGTATATATAATCCATTACTTTTCTATCTATCTGAATGGAAAATTCATCCCTTATCTCTTCTAAGGGCAATCTGTAGGATGGACCACAACCTTCTTATATCTGCTTCCCTTAGATGTTGAGTTATCAAAATCTTCATTTTTTCACTAGCTATCAATATGTGACTCATATCCTATTGCTCTCAGGAATGATTTGTGCTAAAACAATCTATCAAGAAAAAAATGAATTTTGGACTTACTTCTCTCTTAGATGACTATTTTTGTAACTTTTTATTACAAAGCCAAATTTATTTTTCAATAAATAGTTTTAAAACAGGCAAAGATAGTTTTTAATATTCATTTTTGTAAAACCTTGTATTCCAAATTTTTCTCCCCCTTTTCCCTATTCCTATCTTTCCTAGACAGGAAGCAATGTGATTTGGTGAAACATATTTCCGTATTTGTCATGCTGCCCAAGAAAAGTCAAATCAAAAGAGGAAAAAGAACTTGAGCAAGAAAAAAAAAACAAAACAAAAAACTGAACAGACAAAAAACACCAAAAGATGAAAATACCATGTTTTGATCCACATACAGCCTCCATAGTTCTTTCTCTAAATGTGAATGGCTCTTTCCATCACAACTCTATTGGAATTGTCCTGAATTACCTCATTGTTGAGAAGAACCAAGTCTATCAAAGTTTATCATCACATAATCTTGTTGTTATGTACAATGTTCTCTGGTTTCACTTGACTTGAAGATGTATTTCTTTATTTTAGAATAGGATCAATTTTTTTCTTATTGAGAGAGACTCAACTTTGGAAAGCGAACATGGTTTTGGAACCAAATATGTGAAATCCTTTTAAAAAAATAGAATGCTAAATTAATTAAATTTATTAAAATAAATGTTGGAGGCAAACAATAAATGATTTTTAGATCATCATAACACAAACTGAACCATTTACATTCAGAGCCTTCCAGGCTTCACTCAGCATCAGTTCATGTGAGTCTTTCCAGAATTTTTTTTTAAATCAGCCTGTTCTTCATTTCTTATGGAACAATAATATTCCATTACATTCACATATCATAACTTATTCAGCCATTCTCTAACTGATGGGAATCTACTCAATTTCTACCTCCTTGAAACTACAAATATTTATGAACATGTGGGTCCTTTCCCCTTTTTTATGATCTCTTTAGAATACAGACCCAAAAGAGGCACTGCTGCATCAAAGGCTATGCACAGTTTTATGGAACCTTGGGCATAGTTCCAAATTGTTCTCCAGAATGGTTGGAACAGTTTACAATTCCACCAGCAGTGCCTTAGGGTTCTAGCTTTCCCACATTCCTTCCAACATTTATCATTATTTTTCCTATTATCTTTGTTAATCAGAGAGATGTGAAGTGGTACCTCAGAGATTTCTTCATTTGCATTTCTCCAATAGTGAGTTAGAACATTTTTCCACGTGACTAGAAATGGCTTTAATTTCTTCCTCCGAAAATTGCATGTTTGTATTCTTCCATCATTTATCAGTTGGGGAATGGCTTGTATTCTTATAAACTTGAGGCAATTCTTTCTATATTTTAAAAATGAGATCTTTATCAGAAATACTGGATTTAAAATGTTTGCTAGTTCTTCTTTGGCCATAAATTTCTCCCTTCCCCACAGATCTGAGATTTCTCTCAATTTGCTTGGAGTATCATCCTTTATGTTTAAATCACAAACCCATTTGGACCTTATATTGGTATATAGTGTAAAATGTTGGTCTATGCCTATTTTTTACCATACTATTTTATAGTTTTCCCAGCATTTTTGTCAAATAATGAGTTCTTATCCCAGAGGTTGGAGTTTTGGGTTTTATCAAACAGTAGATTACTATAGACATTGACTGTTGTATCTTGTGAACCTAACCTATTTCAATGATCCACAACTCTATTTCTTAGCCAATATCAAATGGCTTTGATCATCACTACTCTATAATATAGTTTTAGGTCTGGTATAGTTAGGCTTCCTTCCTTTACATTTTTCATTAATTCCCTTGAATTTTTTAATTTTTTTTTGTTTTTCCAGATGAATTTTGTTATTATTTTTTCTACAATTACAAAGTCATTTCTTGGCAGTTTGATTGGTATGACACTGAATAAGTAGATTAATTTAGGTAGAATTGTCATTCAAAACCAAATTTCTTTAAGGGACAACCTCCCATAAAGAGTTCTACTTGCTCACAACCCAACCCGTCACTTTCTTCTCAATTTCATGCAACACATCTTCTCTCTTTACTATTCTACTGAAGCTTCTCTCTTAAGGTTATAATACCAAATAGGCAAATCTAATTTTCTATTCTGACTTTTCAGCATTATTGCCTGTTCCATAGGTCTTTGAGTTTTTTGGTTTGAAAGATACAAAAGAGAGTTCAGCCCCTCATTCCTAGAGAGTTATTTTTACATATCTGTGGCCTTCTTATTGTAAGAATTTTTCTGGATTTCTTCGAACTTACATAATCAACTGTTTTTGACTTCTTTGTTGCATTCTTTTCCTCCCCATGCTCCTAAAGTTGAGCATCTCCCAAAATTAATGTCCTTATCTCTCTTTACTCTCCAATATTGACTTCAATAATACTCCCACGTAAAAAAAAAATGTTAAATAAATTTATAGGTTGGTTTAATGTAAATTAAATGTAAATGTAAATCTTCCTGAATTAATGTAAGGAATGCAATACACAAACCCTTTAATGTAGCATTTAAGGAGCCCTTATATGGTTCCTTATACTACTATAGTTATGTCATTCATGATTTTCTCTGTACAACATGTAATTCAACCAATGCTTGCCTTCTCTCCATATTTTTCTTCTTATTTATCTATTTCCCCAGAAAATATACTATTGAATTCATTCTACTATTATTCTATGTCTTGAAATATTGTTTGTTTTTTATGAGTTTCTCAAAATGTTGCTTCTTTCTGTAACAGGTGAGTAGAGGAGAAAAGAAAAATTAAAAAAAAATTATATAAAGTGGAAATCAAAATTCATTGATATATTTTTGCTTAACAAAAGAACCTAGAAATAATGAAGAATAACAAGTTTTGGGTAAGAGCAAGCTTAAGATATTGAAAATGGAAACCAATGTGCTTTATAAAAATGAAAATTAAAGGAAAAAACTAGAACTTGTGAGCACACTGTGCATGATTTTGTTAACTTTAGATTTTGTTATTGCTATTTTTTTCTCTGAATGAGCCGCATGACTTTACTAATTCAGAATCTCCTTTCCTTTAAAAGAAACAAACAAAATTACAAATTTTCCCAATGTGTAGTAATATTAGTAGTAACAGAGCATTATTTTTATAAGTAATAATAGATTGTTAGAGATAGAATAATCTTTTCAAATCATCAATGTCTAACCATTACTTCCATTTTAGAATAGAAAATATGCATATACACATATTTTGTTAGTACAATGCTATGTCATCAGTTTACAGACTTTCTCCCTAGCTAACCAGTTAGCACAGTGAACAGATCACTAAAATACGGGCTTAGTTCAAAAAAAAAATATCCAGTTGGATTATACATTTTTGACATTTCAGTCATGCCATAATAAACATAGAATATTCTTTGGAGAATCTTCTGTAAAATCCTTCATGTGTATATACACATACACACAAATACATATAAACATATATGAAATAAATATCCACAAATATATACATGTATATTTGTATTGAGAGAAATACCTTCATATGTATCTATCTATAGCATCACAAATATCTTACTATATGCATAGAATATTTTCAGAATGATTATATAGAAACAAACAGTAAACATGGGGTCTGGTTGTTATTGATATATTCCCAGGTGTTTTTACTGTAATACTACAACATGATCTTTTCCACTTGAGAAAATCTTTTCCTTAAATTTTCTGAAATTTTTTGTTTTGATTGTCCAGAAAAGATTTTGTATGTATATGTTTGGCCAGGGACAGCAAAAAACTCAACTTCATTTAATTAAGTCCTATTATTATTTCTTCATTCTTGACATTCCATATTAAAATGTAAGAGTTTAAATTTTGTTATTTTATTTTCAGGGATGATGAGAATAGATTCCTACAAAAATGCTCACAGATATGTTCTATTTTACATCTATTTGTTTTTCTTTTCTTTTTTTTTTTAATAAAGCTTTTTATTTGCAAAA
>JAJPUD010019686.1:0-26100 GCA_023553655.1 Myrmecobius fasciatus | reverse complement strand
GATGTGGGAAAACTGGGACACTAATACATTGTTGGTGGAACTGTGAACGGATCCAACCATTCTGGAGGGCAATTTGGAGCTACGCTTAAAAAGTTATCAAACTGTGCATACCCTTTGACCCTGCAGTGTTTCTATTGGGCCTATATCCCAAAGAGAGCTTAGAGGAGGGAAAAGGACCCACATGTGCAAGAATGTTTGTGGCAGCCCTTTTTGTAGTGGCTAGAAACTGGAAACTGAAGGGATGCCCATCAATTGGAGAGTGGCTGAATAAATTATGGTATATGAATGTTATGGAATATTATTGTTCTGTAAGAAACGACCAACAGGATGATTTCAGAGAGGCCTGGAGAGACTTGCATGAACTGATGCCGAGTGAAACGAGCAGAACCAGGAGATCATTATACACGGCAACAACAATACTATATGATGATCAGTTCTGATGGACATCGCTCTCTTCAACAATGAAATGTCTCAAACCAGTTCCAATTGTTCCATTGAAGAAAACCATATACACTCAGAGAGAGGGATATGAAATGTGGACCACAACGTAACATTTTCATGATCTCTATTGATGTTTGCTTGCATTGTGTTTCCTTTCTCAGATATTTTTTGTTCATGTAGATATGATTGTTCTTGCACAGCAAAATAAGTATGGAAATATGTATACATATATTCGACTTGTCAAGTATTTTAATATAATTAACATGTAGTGGACTTCCTGCCATCTAGGGGAGGGGTGGGTACTGGGGGGATAATTTGTAACAGAAAGCTTTGTAAAGATCAATGTTGAGGAACTACCCATACATATGTTATGCAAATAAAAAGCTTTAATAAAAATTTAAAAAAAAAGATATATTTGCTAAAATGAAAGTCAGGTTCTAGCCTGCATGAGCACTCCTAAGCTTAGGTTATGTGATACAGGTTAACCAATCAACAAACATTAAGTACCTATTGGCATCCCTAAACATGGAATGACATGCTGCTTGGTAGAATCTGCATAAATAATTATCTGGGGAGTTTGATTATGTAGCAATTTTTTTTTTTGCTTAAAAGCATGATTTAAATTATTTCATTCCATTTTCCATTCTTAAAATCTTGACCTTATTGGTAAAGGGAAGTACCCAATTTTCTGCAAATCTGATTTACACCAAATCAGAAGTGTCAACCATCACAAGCTGTGATATTAATTTAGCCACATCATAATATCAGCAGGCAATTACTTCTTCTTTTGGAAAAAATACAATTAAAAATCATATCACTACAACATTTTCATGAAAAAACAAAAAGGCCACTCTTTTATTTTTCGTACTTAAATAATTTAACACTGAATTATTCATACCAATTTTGAAATGCCAACATAATGTCTCTCAACTAATTGACCTTGCTGGTAAAGAGCAGCCCCATATCCATTGTAAATAACTCACCACTGGAAGCACAAACATGTTCTTCATTGGGAGGATATTAACATCAAGGCAGGCTTGCTAGCTTTCCTAACCCTCCCCTTTATTTCTACTTAGCTGTCTAGAGTTTGCTTGGGTGTTAATTAATACTCTCAGCTCCAAAGTCTGATAAGGTTGCCACCTCCCCTTCTAGCTATATTCTCTGGGCCATTGTTTTTACTTATAGGTAGTAATCCTCTTGTAAGATTTAAACACTAATCTAGTATTCCCTTTAAGCAACCCCCAGTCCATTTTCGTTTGGATTCTCTTCCCATAATTCTTTAGTCCTGTCACAATAAACTGTAACCTGTGTCTTGCTGAAAAGCTGCTAAAACCAAGAAATAGGAAGAAAGGACTGCTAGTTATCAATGACACATTCTTGTCCTTTATATTTCCATGAGTTAAATTTTTCAGCAGAATTAGGGAGCACATTTCTATCTATATTGGAGGAACTACCTACACCCCAAAATCACAGATGTTTCAAAGTACAGAACTATCAATATGTGAACCCCTCAGGTCAGTGATGCTTCTATACCTATTTAATATCAGGCATTTTCATTCAATGTTTCCCAGTGAACTACATTTGGGCTCTGAAAAAGTGATAAATAAGTCATCTTGAATATGAAGGATAGAAGTGGACTCATTATAAACATTTCACTTTGTAAGTGAATGAAAAATTTTTTTTTGTAATTTAATAATGTTATGTTATTTGAATGAATTAAATGTCAAATCAAATACTATGTAATTCAGGGTGAAATATGATTACTTATTCTCAAATGTGAATTCATGTGCTAAATAAATATTTCTGTCTATGCTTTACTTTTAAGCATTTTGGTATTAGTGAGTTGTCTGAATTTATTTTCATATGTTTTTCTGTAGCCAACAAATAGTCTGAGGACCTGAAGAACATTGCACGATGGAAGACATTTCAGAATTTTCATTCTTGGAATCCAAATGAACATTTAAAATTACAGAGAACAATCTTATTCTACTTGTCCCTCCCATGTTTCCCTTCCCCCATCAAAAACTTAAATATCTTTAAATTTAAAATAGAGAGCAATTGCCTGTTCTAAACTGGTCTCACACCTCTTGTGGTAATTTTGGCATAATGCCCATCATAACTTATAATTCGACAGTGCATTCACACTGTACTTTTTAGAATCAGAAGTGGACAATGAGTCTTGTTGGAAGTTTGGATTAGTTGGTAGTTGTGTGTTGTGCTGCTCAGACTGTCTATTGTTGGATTTGCTTTTGACTCAGATAATTGAGAATTTTTCTTTAAGAAAATACAAACAATAAGAATCTCCCTTCCTTTTTGCTTTTTGCCATCTTCTCACAAAAAAGAAAAACAAAAGAAAAAAAATCCTAAAATATAGATAGACTAATCTACCAACCATTTGAATGTAATATGGGAGCACCTGCATTACTAAATCTTCCCCAGGGAGGCTCATTATTAAGCTTCCAAATATAAAATCTTACTATAAATGTCAGCTAGAAACTTGTACTCTATTCGCAAAATATGCACTAGTCTGATTTCTAATCAAAATCAGATTTACAGATTAGGTCACAAAGTAGATTATATTTGCCTGTACAGTTCCATGTGTAGACAGAATACATAGAACTGTATAGACAGGGTTCATGTAAAATGTTAAGGTAGATTCCTCTATAAGACAGTGCTTTCCTTTTTTATTCCCTTTGCATATCTAGAATCTGTGTAAGATAACTGTCTTAAAAAATCAGAGAGAAAATGTTAGAAACAGGTTAAACAGATAGTTTTAATATACCAAAAAGACTCTAATTGGTGTTTTTTCCCCTTCAGTGATAAAAATAGAATATGCACATATATTGTGAAATGAAGAGATATAAATATAAATGCAAGCAAAGGGAGGGCAACCTGAATTAATAAAGACTAGCATTGATATTACTTAAATTTTTCTGCTGCAAATTTATTGTTCACAAGAGCCATATACTCAAATATACTTTTTAGCCTCAAACTGTCCAAATAAGGAGCTTGAGTCTTTTGTGATGGGCATATTCTTGTTTTAAAGAAACACCGCAATCCATGGGCTTTTGGAGAAAACAAGCATCTTGTTGCCCTGCAGACAAAAGTGCAGAAAACCTGAAATATATTTCTATTGCATTTGTTTTTTGCAAAATTCTTAAACTGTTCATCTTTTTTTCTTATGTATAATATTTTTGGAAGGATAACTGAAATACTAAAACAATTTAGCAAAGCATACAAAACTGTAATTGGTATCTGGATCTTTTAAGAACACGATGTTGGAAGATAAAGGGCATTTTCTGTCTGAATCTGAGGAAAAGTTGGAAGAGGCAAAAACCTAAGATGGAGGAATTGTGAGGCTTTTCTCAAAATGTTCATATTTCATGGAAACCTTTAAAGTTTCCCTGGATCTTGAACAAGGTTTAGATTTCTTTATCTGCAAAACGAGACTGAGAAAGTAAAATTTGTAAATGTGGTCACTGAACTTTGTTTTGAATAAACTAGGTCTTTTTGTAGGATTTGTTTTACTGTAGAAGTTTAGGTAATGTCCTCAAAGTAATAGTGCAATTACTTACTAAAATTGTAAAGAACAATGGAAATTAGAGTATAACAATTGCAATGATAAATTTTATTTGGCATTCCCTCTATTATATGGTAAAATGCTGTTTTTAATGGAATTTCTTGGCACCAAGGTCATTCTGTAGAAATGGATTTTACTTTGGACAAAGGAAAATAGACAATTTACTTTAAGTATTTGATTGAAAAATGTTATTTTATTTGAACAATGGGAGATAAATCATATCAATATATATTTTCCTATCTATTAATGAATTAGGTTTCAAAAATAAACCAAAACAACCCAGAGACAATTGCATGTAAGAAGCAAAAGTATAATGTAGCTTTTTAAAAAGTATGTCATTCAGTTTCATTCTGTATTATTCATATTTTATTTAATGCAAAAATAAGATTTCATTCCATTTTAATAATGTTTGATTATACCAATCTTAAGTGCTCAGAAACAATATAACATTTTAACAGAGGAATAAAGAAGAAATTAATTTTTTTTTAACTAAAGTAGTGACCTCATTTTAGAAGGACATTTAGAAGGACATTGACAAGATGGAGCACATCCAGAGAAGAGTCACAAGGAGCTAAAGGGACTGAAAATTTTACATGAGGATCCCTTGAAAAAACTGGATCTGTTCAGCCTGGAGAATGGAAGACTTGAGATAGTGGTAGGGTAGGTAGGGTGGGGATGGGTGGGTGGAGAAGGGACCATAATAACTGTTTTCAAGCATTTAAGAGGATATTATGTTAAAAAGGGAGCAGGCTTGGGTTTTTTTGGCCCCAGAAAGAACAATGGGTGGAAGTTGGAGAGAAACAAATTTTGGCTTAATATAAAGAAAGTCTCTCTAAAAATTATAGCTATTCAAAAGGGGAATGAACTGCTGAAGGAAGTATTGAGTTTCCCATCACAGCAAAGACTGGATAAACACTTGTCAGGGATATTTTAAAGGGGATTTCTGTTTAGGTATGGGTTGAATTTGATGACTTATCAGGTCTATATCGACTGAAATTCTATGGTTTTAAGTTTTATACGACTGATTGCAGGCCCATGCAATTATTAAACCTTAAAAAAATGTTTTGCTATGCAATCATGCACTTGAGTAATTTCACTACCTAAATTCCAAAAATAAAAAGTCTATTTCTGATTCGTATGGTCTGAACATAAGGTACTATCTTTACTCAAATTATGGAGAGCCGGGTGTAGTGGTATCCTCTTGTAATCCTTGCTTTTGGAGGGGCAGAGGCTAGTGGATTTCTTGAGCTCTGGAATCCTGAGACATGGTAGGACTAAACTTATTAGTTGTTTATGCTAAGACACACACCAATATGTTGAACTCCCAGACAGATGGACAACTAGCTGCCTAAGAAAGGACAAACCAGAAAGTCAGAAACAGAGCAAGCTCAAGTCATAGATCAATTAATAATGGGATTGAATAGCTGCTATAATTGTGGTTGGATCAAGATAGGGAGGCTCAGTTTCAAACAAAATAAAACAAGAAGACATGAAAGTCATGTAGATAATAAATTGTATTTTTATTCCTTAGTGATTTCAATCCTATTTTATTTAGAGTATTCAAAAGAAACTAATAAACTTGTATTGTCTGAGTATCAGTTGCTAGTCAGTGACTGTAGCTGAGAATCAGACTAGGTTAGTTGAAATTAAGTACTGTCTTGTGCTGTTTGAAAATTTGAATTTCCAGTGTAGTATTGTTTTCAGGTAGAACCAGGGGTTGCTGGAGCCACCTCTTACCTCCTCAAAAGCCCATTGTGAAATTTTCAATGAGAATTTACATCTCAGAAATCATATATGTAGTTTTGTTGCACATCAGTGCATTTGTTGCACATCTTGATTGATTGTTTTATTGATTGTCTAGACTTAAGAAATTGCTAAAGCATAGCTTGTAGCACAGTGGGTGGAGACCAGGGCCTGTAGTCAGGAAAACCTGAGTTCAAATTCAGCCTTAGACACTTACTATCTGGGCAAGTCACTTTTTAATCTCAGTTTCCTAATCTGTAAAATGAGCTGGAGAGGGAAATAGTAAACTACTCATCGTCTTTGCCAAAAAAAAAAACTCCAAATAGAGTCATGAAGAATCAGACACGATGAAACAACTGGACAAGAAATAAATTGCTAACAATGTAGATTAAATTTTAGTGTTCATGCCTACATGTCTTCCTCACCCAAGCAAGTTATTAAATACTAGTTCAGTCCTGTATTGTTCTTTAAATACTGCTTAAACTTTGCAAGAATTAGTAAAAGGCTCCAAGAATGAAGCCATCACTAGAGTTAAGGATAAAATATTAATAATTTGCATTTGCATACTGTCTTAATGTTTGCAAAGTGTTTTATGTCCATTATCTCATTTGAACCTCAGAATATTCTTGATAGAACACAAATTTATTGAGGGTAGTGAAGGCCAAAGAAATAAGACAAAGTTGAAGGAAATGCAGAAGTAGAAGAAGGCTCCTTCTTGTACTCTTGTACTATTTATCACATTAGACAAGAGTATTAACTGAAAAATGGGCAGAGAAATTGTGCATTGTAATTAGCATGGACAGTAAGAATTGTCCACTCTTCTTTGATCTATTCGGCAATTCTCCCCTCCTCTTTCCTTAAAATTCTGGCAAAGTGCAGATTCTGCATGGTTCGATGAAAGAGGCACTTTAGGATCACAAGAGTGGGAGTTTGATCCTGCCTCTATTCCTTACTCCCAGTGTGACTTTGGGCAATATATTCAAGCTTCCCCAGTCTCTGTTTTCTTCTTTATAAAACAAGGGAGTCAAAAGAAATGATATCTATGATACCTTCTAACACAAAACAAGGGAGATGAATGGGTGAATTTTTAGGATTACAAGGCAGAGAATAATAGTAATTTAATCATAGAAAACAACCTTGATTCTTAGTGGAAGAAAAACTGAAAAATAAGGAAATCTGGGTTTTAATCCTGTCACTAGCTAGCTGTTTGATCTTGGGCAAATCACCTAAATTCTGTACAGATTAGGAAACTGAAATCCAAACTGAGTGTATCAAATCCAAACATGTAAAGTGCTTTGTAAACTTTAAAATACTATAGAAATGTGAGAAACAACATTATCCACATCATCATCAATGCCAACAATAATTGAAATAAATGGCATTCATCCATGTATCCTTCCATTCTTAGAATTTTGTACATTTGTGATTTTAATTACTTGAAAAAAGAGAACAAGCATGATCTGGAAGTCTATGAGCAATGATGTCTGTGCTTGGTCTATGCTCTGTGTATATCTTTACTTCTGTTAGGGCACCTCAGGGTACCATGCTCATCCTTCTGTCTCATTAATATCATACCTCTCTCATGGAAGCTGCTGTCAATAAAATGCACTTGTGAAGTGACTCCCAACGTACTCCAATATGAACAGAACATCTCACTTGTGACATTCATCCTGACCCATTAAAGGTGACACTGAACTAGAAATCCCACCATAGAATACGTTGCAAGATTGACTGCTCCCAGTAAAAGGACTTTCCTAGTGGCTCAGGAAACAATGTGAAAAAGTAAGAGGTAAAAGAGATGACATGTTTTCTAATGACTTTGTTGCTACAAATTAAGCTCATAGAGGTCAGTTTTTCTATATCATCTGGCAAAATTCCTGACAAAAGAACTTCATGTGTACTTATGAGGTATATATAAAACAGGCCATGCTATAGGGTAACTAAAAATGCTATAGGTTTCTTGCATTTTGTTATGATATTTTTCAGTGGGTGCATTTCTGGGCACATGGGATATGTAATAATAATAGTTTACATTTGCATACTGTTCTGTGACTACAAAGTACTTTGCATATGCACACTATATAAAATATAGAATATACCACATTTACCATATACAATATATGTATGTTACTTATTATTATACTATATTAAATATGTAATTATATTTATATTATATATAATTATATATTTAATATATATTATAGTAATAAGTAACATACTGGGAAATCAGAATATGTGTCTATATATGTATGTATATATACATAAGTTCTGAGCATATATGTATATGCAGAGCTAAAAATCTCTCTGAATTACATGTATAATTTATATATTCAGTTTGGCTTGCCACCATCCTCTGATCCATCATGTTCTGGTGGAGAGTCTAAAGAACAAAATTTGAATTCATGCTTTGTTTGTTAGTTGTGGGATCTTGGTATTATTTGTGTGTGTACATACAATTTATGTAGATGTATAGTTTATGTATATATGTCTATTATATATATCTCTCTGATTTATACCCAAATATGTATATTTGTATGTATGTATATGTTTATATGTATGTTACATGTATTAAATATAACACACACATGCACACATACATATGGAGTATTTGGGAGGACCCTCTGGTGTGAGGGTATGCTAGGCTCTTTTCAGGGCTGCCTAACAACTTTTGGTGTCTACTGAACTCAACCCTCACCTGTGAGTCAAAGAAGCTGTAGCATGAGCAGTGGCTATACCTGGTGAAACTGTGTCAGCAGTCAGATTCAACCAGGATGAGGGGAGCCTATGGGTGAATTAGGGAGCTGTCTACCCCAGACATGTGAAGACTTTCCCTGGCAGAATGGGTGGATGAGAATAATTTGTTTTAACAGTCATGAAGGTGGCCTGAGCACTTGGAGTGCTTAGATCTTGTTCGGACATTGAAGATCTCAAGGTCACCTATTGCATCCTATGCTGCCACCAGTCATCCTGATTTTTGTCTTGCCACTGTACTTCAATGACTCTGGAAGAAAATGAGACTGGTGACTGTGCAGCTCTCTCATTTAAATCCAATTCACACATGAGTCAATATATCACTCCCTGATGTCAGTTGTCCTCTTTGAAAACAAAGGACAAAACAACAACTCATATATGTATCTCTGTCTGTCTTTCTATTAGTGTGTATATCCATCTATACATGCATGTGTGTGTATTTATGCAGACACACATACACACTTTGCTTCCCCCAACACCCTGCTTATCATTTTCCCGTTTTAACAGTTGTGTAAACTGAGGTCAGAGAAGCTAAGTGATTTATGCAGGATCCCACTCCAACAAGTACAGCCAAGACTAAAATTGTTTTTTAGATTTTTTTCCGCCAGAACATGATGTATAAGAGGATGGTGGTAAACCAAACTAAATATATAAATTACACATGTAATTCTGAGAGATTTTGATGCTGTATATAGTGAAAAGCATGTGCTGGCACATTAACCTTTTGACTATTTAAATACTGCAGTTGGGTGAAATTCTTTGTTCTTTTAATAGAACTACTCTGAGTCATTTGCAGTACATATGTGACCCATGGAATTAAAAAAATTCAGTTAAGATCCTGAATAGCTGGACAATTGACAGGTCATGTTAAAAAAAACCAAAGAAATGAACAGACACATCTGAATATGTGCACATATTTGCCAGAGGAATGGTCAGAAGAGCATCACCTGGTTCTGTTGTTAGATGTGCACAACCAAGTTGTAAATGATATATGTTGTCTTCTTAAAAGGGCTGGATCTTTGTGCTGAGGGTTTCTTTATTCTTGAAACAATAGTCAGAACAGAATGCTAATAAAAATCCAAGTACTATATATTTAAATTATAGTATGTAACTATAAGCTTAATTATAGTGCCATGGGAGAGAATTATGATCTGTTATGTTCAATATGAAAAATTCAATAATTTTAAGTGTATTCTTGGTATATATAAATAAAGCAATTACTTAAAACAAGATGCTTATAATTGGCGTCTTTTAGAGCCTTCACTCAGAGTTATGGAAGACCTTCCTTATTTGGGGGTTCATAGGAAACCACAAATCAATTTCATTTATAATGGATCATCCCAGATTCCTTTATTTCATCTCTAGGTGAAAACAGAATATCTTTGACTCAAAACCCTTGAATAAGAACATAAAACAGAAAGTAAATGATTTTTTTTTCTAAATTAAAGTGGGAATATAAATTTTTTTTTCTTGTCCAGAAGGGGGAACTCTCTGCCTGTATGCAGTAGGGCTGAGCAGACAGTCTAGGATCTTATCTACTGCTTGGAAATTGTCTGACAAGAAAATATCAACACAAACCATGCGATTTGCTACTGGAGCACGCTGGACCTCATCTGCTTAAAAAGATGCACAGATATAGTCATCACAGTTCATAATTTAATAAACTGCTAAAAAAACCCCACACATTTTCATTTTAGCGACTTTGGTCTCACAACTAAATTCACATTGCTACAAAGACATTTGAATTTTGCACTAATATGTCATGAGCACTGCACCCATTGCAAATTAATGAGTCTCTGAATAGCACTGTGCATTTGTCATTTGAATTTATGCTAATGCAATGAGGTCTCCTGGTGATGTTGACGGTCCATAGCAGCTGCTCGAACCACAGAATATACAGGCATTTCTCCCCTCTCCCCTCCCTTTTTATTATTACCTCTTTCCTTGAATTTTCTGGCCTGTCACTTAGGCTGCAATCCTGCAGCTGGTTATTGATAGGGCTGCTAATTATCTTTGACTTTACACTACAGGCCTGACCCCCAACACTGAGCAGAAGCAATGGATCAGTGTTGAGAGAATTATGTACATCACACAGTGACAACCTCAGACCAGGGGGTCAGGAGCAGTTCATTGAGAACCAATGGTATTTACAAATGAGGTTGGCATGGTAACAGGTAACATTTTTTTCCCCCTAAGCACATCATACTAATGTAATTTATATCAATAAGTTGATCTAAGACTCGTGTTAAGTGTCCATTGTAACTGTAGTCTTGTCCACACACTCTGGGTGTGTAGTAAAAAAAAAATAAAACAAAACCTGACAACAACAACAAAAAAGAAAACCATGGAACGTGGATAGCTTTCCCCCTTTCACCCACAGAACAAATCTAAAAAGGTAGTTGACTAAGAGTGCCGGGCTCCCAGGGCTTTCAAGGGCATCCCTTCATCACTAGTGCCTGGGGGTAGTAGCTGGTAATGAGGAGTGATGACATAACTCAGTCTGGTTAAGGGATGGTTAGGAGCACAAAGGAACGAGAAAGGAAAGTTAGTGACAAAGCTCTCTAAGTATGTGATCACTCAAAAACATATCTTTTTCTTTTGTAAATCTACGGTTTTCCCAGGCCAATCCTTTCCCCTTAAACTGTCCCCATTGTAATGAATGAAAAATATAGGAAATCCCTTCCCACCCAATTCATCCAGGTAGCAAAGTTTCTGTCCTCTGTTCCAGACACAACTTCTACATGAAGTTTTCCTTGTTTACCAAGCCACCAGTGCTTCTTCGCCCCCTCAACTTAATTATCCTCCATTTATTTTATATATACCTATATCTATACATCTCGTTTCCCTTTCTGTAATGTAAACTCCTTAAAGGCAGGGACTTTTCCATTTTCATCTTTGCATCCCTTGTAGCTGGAGCAGCACCTTGTACAGAATAAATGATTATTGACTGATGAAACATTTTAAAATGACTTAGAAAAGTTAAGATATTTGAACTAGACAAAAGAAAACAGCTCTGTTAAAAAGATTCACTTTGTGAAAGAGCTTTACTAATTTTACAGTCTTTTCTTTTTCTTGGAACAAGGGGAAAGAGGATAATTTTTTTTCTTCTCAATTTTACTCAGAAATTTTGGATAAATAGTTCTTGTTGACTAGATTGTAGCTTTGTTTGTCCTCATTTTCTGGAATGTAAATGAGACTGTGACTGGTGAGGGAGAAAGATCTTGTGTTACCCTCAAAAAAGAATCAAGGTAGCAAAATCTATGTGCATAATTGTTCATTAAATATTCTCAGGATAGAAGGGAAAGTGAATTGTTAATTTCAAATAGTTCTCTAAAGCTACTAGGTTCCTGAAATAAACAATGGAGAGCATAAAAGAAATGATTTTTATTTTGTCTGAGCAGCCTGGGAGCTTCTGGGAGCACTGGTCTCTGGAGACATATTCTGGATCTGTGTTCTCTGGGTACCCACTGGCCTCAGTGGAAGAGTAAAAGGGTCACTCGAGAGAAAGGGCCTTGACTGTGAGGGCAGTGAAAAAGCTTCTTTAATCCAGCTCTGCAGTTTTCCATCAAGGAGGGGAGACATTTTCACTATTCTTGGAAAAACTTTGAAATGTAAACTGTTTCGATTGATGGCTCCTTCTGGTCCTGGCAAGTCTTTTTGGTAGCTGGTGCTCTTTCTGCAATACTTGTTAAAAACGTCTCTGTAGCAAAGATGTTGTTTTTTATGTGATTTTTTTTTAAGTCAGTGCATGTGTGAGTAGAGACAGGCGTTCGCTCATCTTGCACGTAGCAGACTGGCAGGTGAACACCTAGTCTCCTTGCCCTTATTCATTTGTTATACTTTATAAGATTAGTCTCTCTGAAAGCTGTTTTCAGTCTAAACCTTCAATCCTCTTTGAATTCAGCCACTCCCACAGTAATGATTTCTCTGAGCTTTTGCAGTGGCAGTGTCCCCCAAATCCCTCTCTTACTCTTGGGATGTCAAGGTCAATCCATGTGATGCCTGTTGTCTCAGGTAACCCACCTCCAAGTCCAAGGACATCAGAGATGTCTGGGGGGAAATGAATATAGCTTGAAGAACTAGGACACAAATCTAAGAAGTAAAACTTTACAACTTCCCTGCAGCTATTAGAGAAAAGATTCAGAACCAACACTGTGACAAAAAGACCTTTTCATTCTCATGACTACAATTTTATTTAAAGTCAATCAGCTCTTAAGTGGCTTCATTTGCTTCCACATTTTAATTTTCATAATTCTGGATCTTTGTAGAAAAAGCTTGTAATCACCTAGGTAATTTGGGCTGAGGAAATAAATAATTTCAGCCTGAGTAATTCAATTTGAGAAATCCATGTTTGGGCTTGAATTATGTGGATTAAATGTATTGATCAAGTAAAATGTAATTGCTAAATCGCCACCCCCCCCCCTTTGTGATGGAGGGATTCCATGCTTTTGTTTGTTAGGATTTGTCTCTTTTGTTCCTTTTTATTCTGTCACATTATCTTTTCTATTTTTCTAGCCACTGATTGATTAAACTCATGCCCAGCTAGACCATCAGAGGAGGGAGACCCCAGCAGTCTCTTGCTAGGTGAAAT
This sequence comes from Myrmecobius fasciatus, assembly GCA_023553655.1. Taxonomy (NCBI): domain Eukaryota; kingdom Metazoa; phylum Chordata; class Mammalia; order Dasyuromorphia; family Myrmecobiidae; genus Myrmecobius; species Myrmecobius fasciatus. Next base: position 12,994 of record JAJPUD010019686.1, on the reverse strand, counting down.
TAACTCTTACTTTTTAGGATTTCCTGGCCAAGAAGTATCAAACTATCAAACTGACTGCAAACAGTCCAGTTCAAATATGTTAACTGAAAATTAATGTCATCGAGTCTGCCAGATCAAGTTTTGTTGAAATGTTTGAGCTTGAAAGCAGAAATCCTTTCAAACCATGGTCCTCTTTGACAAAGTGGCCTGGAAAGTGTTCTCTTTTTTAAAAATTTAATTTAATTTAATTTTTTAAAAGCAAGCTCCAACTAAAATTACTGGTGTATTTTTTGCCCTGTTAATATTTCAGGTGAATAAAATTCATCGTACATAACAAAGAACAAACAATCAGATCCCTAAAAATGAATTACACAGATTTCCCCCAAATCTTGATTAATTTTAATCTCCCAATGTCAATGTGCTACTTCAAATTTTTTTGTTACTGCATTTGGTATTTAGGTGAGGATTGATACTGAAACTCATTCTTTTGTTAGGAAGTGTCCTACAGCTTAAAACTTAAGCAATATTATTATGTTTTCATGCTGATATCTCATTTATTGTGAGAGGAAAATCTCAATTAGAAACCTGTTATGGATGGTTAAGCTTTAACTTGTTGCTGGGTGTTCTCCTTCTCCAGCCCCACCCCCGCCTTTATTCACTTGGATCATCTTCTTTGAAGCCCTTTCTGTTAGGGCCACTGGGGGGCAGTCTGAACTGCCTAGGGACCACAGAATCCTAGTTTTAGAATTGAAGGGAATTTTAGAGATTACCCTGCTTTGAACCCTTACTTTTACAAGATGAGGAACCTAAAGTCTTGAAAATGAATTGCCCCAAATCCTGTAGAAATAAAGCAAAATGCCTACCTTATCTTAAAGTTCCCCTCATTGGACCTGGTAATGTTTTTTAGCAACCATTCATTTCTAAGTTGCTATTTCTTTCTTCCCCTTTTATCAACTACTTCGGAGAGATCCTGATATATGTGCCTGGACGTTCAATCTATTTTACATTGGTATCCTAGACCTATATCTTCATTATTTACTCATATAAGTAAGATTTATTGGGACTTTCTTTTTTAAAAGAGAAAGATGTGGAAAAAATAGTAATTTTGTTTTATGTATGATCTTGTTCCATTATTCAAGGCTGTATGTTAAGATAAAGAACCATTCCTTGTTCAGTATTTCTTACCAGATTCAATGAATCTCATCTCTTTATTGATTTCCCCTTTTCTGACAATTTCACCTAACCCTTGCCTCAGCTACCATTGTGAAATTAAAACAAACAAATAAACAAATTCCTGAAAACCTAGGGCATATCAAAAGAACACATTCTGAGTATGGAGAATGCATGGGGACTGGAAATGTTTTAGTTTGTTATATGAGATGCATTTTTTAAGGGGAAATTGCTACACAAGAAAACAGTTTCTTTGAAGAGGCTTCAGAAAGTTCCACAAATCATATATGAAAAAGCAAAACATGAAAAACTCAACAATAGTATATGAATACTACCAAAGTAAATTACTGGTGATATACATATGACCGAGGTTTCCCAGCAGTTTCTGACTGCAGAATTGGTTTGGATTTGGTTAGGGCACCTGAGTGTATTGGGGTAAAAAAAAACTGCTTGAACTAAAGTGGGTGCCCATTAGCTGCAGAATGATTTAAACAAACTGTGCCATAGTTAATAACAGATTATAATTGTCCATTACATAAGAAATTAATATATAGAATTCAGGGAAATATGGGAAGATTGGAATAACAGATTTATGATGTGAACAGAAACAGGTCAATATATCCAATGACTAATAATATCAATGAAAGGAATACTAAAAGTAGGCTAGACTTGGTCCTGGAAAGCCTTTAATGAAGTAAATCTTCTTTTCCATAGAGAAGTGAGGGACTATGTAGATAGAATATTACACTTGCTGTCAGACATGATCAATATGTTGGTTATTTTTGTTTAACCTTTTTTTATCACAAGGGAGTGGTAAAATAATGAGGATAGTAGGATAGAAATAACTGTGATATAAAAACAAAAAGAATCAATAATAGGGTTTTTTAAAAGATATTATCTGCCATGTGAAAATACAGAGATGAAAATGTACCTGATCCTGGTGATCTCTTCACCTCAACTTTTAGTCAAGTGTTCAACATACTGAAAGATGCAAGGACCATAACAGGACCTTCTATGTGTCCCCCCAAAGTACTTCTATCATGCTGTATTTACAATAGACACTTAATAAACATTTATCATGTGGATATTTTGCTAAAATGTATTGTCTTGATGGAAGTGGATAATGACAAAACAAATAAATCATCAATACCTTTTGGGAGGAGAACAGCATCTCTGAATCTTTCAAAGAAAGCTTCAGGAAAACATGGGGATCATCTAGTATTATGAAACACTCACCAAAAGAACACACTCTTTATCTCTCTCTTGCTTTTGCAGCCTCCCCCCCCCATTCCCTTCAACTTATAGCAACTGAATAAAAACTTTTGTAAATCGAAAAGAATGATGAAATTGTTAACTTGATCCTTGTGATGTTGGGAATATGGACTTGCAACATAGTTGAGAAGTTAATGAATTCAATACATTGTTAAGTATCTGATTTTAAATATGGGAGAATTTATGTTTCATTTTTAGAATACAGAGCTTGTCTGTGACAACATTTGGTATGGAAATAGGGAATTGACCTCCGGCTCACCTCCATACCTTGCAATCTGAATTCCTGTCTTTTTCTGCTTCCTACCAGAATTTGGGCTCCTGTCCTTGAGTCCCTGGGATCTGTTAAATGAACTTTTATCTTATCTTCCTCAGAACCAGACCATCATGCCACTTTTTTTTTAATACCATCTTTAAATCAAGCTTTTTTTCCTTTCTAAATATAGTTCCATTTCCCCTATTGGAATGTAAACTTCTTGAGGGGAGAAATTATCTCACTTTTGTATATGTATCCCTTCTGGTACTTAGCATAGTGCTTGTCACGGAGTACTTATGAAATATTTTTCCATTCATAATTGGACTATGGGTCATACTGATAAGTCCATCATAAATTCATGAGGAGAGAATAATTTCTACTATTAGTAATTGATGGTTGCCCAAGAAATTTAGAATGTAGTGTGGTACAGAAGCAAGAGATGCAGATTTAATATTTTGGGCTTGGAGTTTGAACCATGACTCTTGCTATTTACTACTTATGAAAATTTAGAGAAGTCAAACAAACACTCCTAGCTTTAGTTTCCTCATATTTATAATGAAGGTTAGACAAGATAAAACTCAAGATCTTTTCCTTCTCTAGATCTGTGATCCTTCAAGACCACTGGGAAAGCTACCTATGACCACACCCCAATCCCAGTGTTTGAATGCTACCAACAGCCAGAAAGAAAGGCAAGGTGAAATGAAAAGAACATCAGACTTTGGGTCAGGAGGCCTGGATTTGAATCCCAGGCAGAATTCTTACATGGAACTAGTATATCATTGAACCTCTGGAATCCACAGTATTCCTCTCTAGAAGGAATTAAGATTATCTAGATTAAGATAACATTATACAGTGTACTGCACAGGGTTATTGTGGGACACTGTGGTTTAATAGAGATTGAGTTCACCTGATTTAAAATATTGATGCTGTTACTCCCTTTCTGACTTTAGGCAAATCCCTAATTCTCTGGGTCCCACTTGCTGAATTTCTAAAATGAGGGGGTTTGATTAAATGCCCTTTAAATTCCCTTCTAGCACCGTAATTATAATCCTATGAGGCAAGTCCCTGTAAATCTTAGACCATAAGAGCTCTGTTCTGGGACACAGAGCATAGTCTCAAACTGATAGCCCTAAAAAGCAGAGTGGCCTATGAATACTGGAGATTAACTAGCAATCTTTGGTCAGTAACTAGGGACAGCTAGATGACACAATGAATAGAGGAAGGTCTGAGTTTAAATCTAGTCTCATATACTTACTAGTTGCATGCCTCTGGGTAAGTTAGTCAACTGTCTCAGTTTCCCTAAATATAAATTGGGTATGAGAATAACTAGAACCAGGGCAGCTAGGTGGCACAGTGGATAGAGCACCAGCCCTGAAATCAGGAGGACCTGAGTTCAAATGTGGCCTCAGACACTTAACACTTCCTAGCTGTGTGACCCTGGGCAAGTCACTTAACCCCAATTGCCTCAGCAAAAAACAAACAAAAACTAGAACCTACTCTGCAAGGTTATCATAAGGAGCAAATGACATTTTTATAATGTACTTAGTATAGTGGCTGACATTAGTTGCTTAATAAATTTATTTCCTTTCTTTCAATACCAATTTTCTTACTTTGTTCTGAGTTCTAGTTTAGATGTGGATAGGAGAATCAGAAGGGATCAGGGCCTTCCTATGCCAGGTACTCTACCTGGTGCTCTACTTCATGGAAAGCAAAAAGAATGAATGTTCTATTCTCTAGGAGCATATAAAAGACACAATATGTCCTGAAAGTCTCATTCAAAAACCTACCTCTAGTTCACAGAAATGAAGTTTTGACACTTGCTTCTGATTAATTTTCTTTAGTTATTTTGTCTATGAACATTAATTAAGGGCATATTGAATGTCAAGTCTTGTACTAAGTGGTAAGAAAAAAAATAAACAGACCCTGTCTTCAAGGAGTTTGCATTCTATGGGGAAAGGGGACAGAAACAATATGAACAAATTGCTTATGTTGTTGTTCAGTCTTTCAGTCATATCCTATTCTTATTGCCATGGATCACAGCACTTGGGTGGACCTTTTAATCCTTCACTAACCCCCAAAGTATATCCAGGTTCATGTTCATTGTTTCCATGACTCTGTATTTCCATCTTAACTTCTACCGTCACAATTTCCTTTTGTCTTTAAACTTTCCCAGAATCAGGGTGTTTTCCAGTGAATACTTTTTCTCATTATGTGGCCAAAGTATTTAAGCTTCCGCTTCAATATTCCAGTGAATAGCCTGAATTAATTTCTTTAAGTATTGACTGATTTGATCTCCTTGCTGTTCATAAACATATGATAAAAATACCCACAATGCAGTTGGTGGGGTACATTAGCATAGGAACATTTTTTGGGATCACTACCCCTTTGGCAATGTGGTGAAGCCATATCTCTTCATAGTAGTTTTTAAATGCACAAAATAGAGTACATAATATTACCCAAAACTAATTATATTAAAATTCTCTTATAAAAATATTTTTAAAAAAGCAACACCAGCTGTTGCTAGGAGAAACAGGAAAGGTCTCATGGAAAAGGTGGCTTTTGAATTGAGTCTTGAGGTTACTTGGGATTCTGAGGAATAAGAGGAGGGAGAGCTTTCTAGTCTTGAAGAAAAATGTCAGGCATGATTTATAGGGAATATAAGTAGGAAACATCCTCGATGTTATAATGTCCAACTGTTTGTGCACTGTCAGAAAAAGATAGTGGGCCTTTTAGTCTACACATTAAAGTTTCTGTTCACACTTAAGGCATTTCTGAGTAAGACGCTAATGGAACAAATATTTATGAATGGCACAAAAGAGATTTCTTCTCAGGAGTTGCTTTTTGAGATGCCCAGTGTTGGCTAATGTTTCTACTACATGAGAAGTTGCACAGAATGCATTCCCAATTAGACTCTTCCTATGTATAGTTTGCTATTTATTTTCCCCATATGAATACAACGCTCTGTGTAGGTTTGAAGGCTGTCTCTCCTTTTTTTAACTCCATATGTGAAATGAATGTTTATTAACATATTGAATTGGATAAGATTGTAGTTCATTGGGAGAAAATAGATTTTTCAAAATGAATATATTTGAAACCAAGTGTTTTTCATCTAGAAAAGCATTTAGAGACATCTTATACTGTCAGTCCTTGGTAAGGCACATTAATGGCAAGGAGAGGAGGGAATCAAGGATATGAATAATCGGAAAATTGTTTTTATCTGGATATGGAATGTATTTTGGCCCTTGCATTTAGATGTGGATTTGCAAATATTTGGGAATTCATTACACTTCAAACAAAAATAATGATGCCATAGAAGGAGCCGGAGTCATTGCCTACTTCCCTTAATTTCCTTCTCCTTCTGCTTAGATATCTCTTGCCCTTCCTATTGGTACTAGAAAAGGCATTGCTTCTCATGTTTGGTGTAAAGCATTAGGATAAATCACATTTTTGTATTGTGGGCTCACATTTCCAGGATCAGTACAGGTAATTAAGCATTCTGGTTTAATTCAAGAACCTCCTCATGACCTTTATGCCGTTTGAGATTAGTAAAGATCAATAACATACAATGAATGGTTTCAATTAGATCTTTGTTAACTCTTTGTTTTTGATAATAAAAACTCTAAAAAAATTCATGCACTTGTTGAAAATAGTGCCATCAATTCATGCACTCACACATTTAGAAAACTGATTATGTTCTGAAGTTTCATTGGTAAATTTGGTTGTTTAAATAAAGCTCTGCCCATAGAAAAAATGTTATCATGGTGATTAGGTTCTTGGGCCAACCCACAAAAGTTAATTCTACTCAAAATTTACCTGAAATATAGCATTGCATTAACTACCCCATGCAATGATGAATCTATGCTTTCCAAGGTTTTGACATGGGATGCTAAGATCATAGCTTTCCCCTTTGGAGTGGTAGGGATTTGCTTTGCTCTCCCTCCCTAGTTTCTATAAATCAGGAATAGAAATTCCCTTCCCCAAGTCCTTGGTGGAAGTTTAGAGAGCAGCTGCAGCTGAGGAGCTGAAGGGTGAAAAAGAGGGAAAAAACTGTGGGGAATTTTTGCCTTTTAACAGTATAAACCCATGGGGACATTATTTGGTTTCTTCCCTTTCTCTCCCCTCTCCTTACCTCCCCTCTTCTGTCTCTGTCTGTCTGTTTGTATGTCTGCCTATCTCTTACCCATTTTTGACCTTTTTGGAAATCAAAGCTAGATCTAAATATTGATGACTTAGGTGTACAAGGAACACTTGTCTACCTTTCCTAGGAAAAACCTGCTCAAACATTTTATCACAGGAACTACATATGATAACAGAGTTAAAAATCTGGGGATTAAGAGCAGACTAAATCTCAGAATGGGAGATGAGATGAGAGAAGGTTGAAAATGAATATTAGGAATGTAACCAAGACCATTACTGAATCTGAATGAGCCATTGGCAGGGATGAATATTTAAATGAGGTATAAAAATGATGTTGTCTCTCTTCTTTTCCTTGGCCAATCAACAAGCAGTAATTAAGTACTATATTCCAGGACTTGTGTGGAATACATAAAATAAACAACTCCTACTCATAAGGGCATGGTATTCTAGCAGGAAAAGGAATTATATAAATAAGTATACTCTGAATAGATACAGTTATTAAATATAAGATAGTTTGGGAATAAAGTCATTAGCCTTTAGGGGAAATAGGAGGTGATTCTTGGCCATATAAATGTTAGATTCTGTAAGACAGTAATGATTTGGAAGTGTATTCTAGTCATGTCAAATTTCATTGCAAAGGCATAGAGACAAGTTGGGAATAAGGAATAGGGAGAAAGTCCTATTATAGAAGATACTATCTTGGAGTGTCCCAGAGGCAACATGACAAACAAGGATCTAGTGGGAATAGGGTAGTTTTAGGTAGCAACCAGTATAGGGAGGATGGCCAGATAAATGATACTTTTTGCTCTTTTTTGCATACTTAATAATTAGTGTAATATTTGATACATTGTAGGTGCTTAATACATATTTTCAGAGAAGGGAGAAATCTCAAATAGTAGAAAGGAGGGCAATTCCATAGCCAGCCAGAAAGTTCCCAGGGATTTATACTTGCAAAGGATATAATTTAGATTTGTCAAAGCCTTCCCAAGTTTAATCCAATCCTTCTCTCAACTTGGTTCTATAACTCTAGTAGGCTGACTTGACTTAATTCAAATGACCTAAATTTTGTATTTGAATGGATCATTTGACTCATCATAACATTTTAGACAGTTTTTTCACCTTAAATAAGAATTACTTCTAATCTGATATCACACCCTGATGTAGAAGTTACTTTGATTTCTAGAAGGTGATGTCAGTAGACTATAAGCTCTCACAGATTCTACCATGCTGGAAAGGTTTTTGGTATGGATGAGCTATAGTTTGCATAATTGGCATTTGAGAACAAGCCTAGCTAAGTTTGCAAGGCCTTATTACCATGGTGATGAATTGTGAACTGGGCAATTACTAGATAGTCTCATAGTAAAATCACCAAATTTTCTGAGGAGGAGCAATAACAAAAAAGTATAAATTTTTTTCCATCTTTTGAGGATGTCCCCCTCAGTTGTATTATTTTACTTGAAGTGTGATCTGCTTTTGTGGAGTACGGGCCAATGACACTTGAAGTTGCATAACCTTGACATAGTGAAGCATAAAATTGGATGATTATACTGTAGAACAATAATGCTACCTAGAAATGGGAAACTTATTTTTTCCTTCAAAAGCCACTAACCTATAGGAAAAGAAATCATTTGATTCTCTCACACATGTAAAAATCAATTTAATTAATTCAGGGTTTTTAGAGAAAGAAATATAAATATTTTAAGTTAAATGATGGTGTTAACATTATTGTTGGTTATAAAGTAAAGTTAATGAAGCATAGACTATAGATTTATAGCCTCAGAGGCAGTTAAGACAAAAGTTTAAGTCTGACATCTGAGACTTACTGGCTTTGTGACCCTGGACAAATCATAATTCTCAATGCCTTAGATAGCTCTCCAGACTTTCCCAGCATTTTACAGATAAAGAAACTGTGTCTCATCATTATTTTAATACATATATATATATATATATCATACATACATATATATGCATTATCATACATCTTCACACCATGGCCAAGATAGGATTTTAGTTCAGATGTCACTTGACTCCAAATGTATCCCTCTTTTCACTACTACTAAACATTTCCAATGCTTTCAACCCACTCCTTTCCCAGTCTCAGGCAATTTACTATTGATACCATGACCACCAATTCTTCATCCTAATTATAGTTTAGCTCTTCCCTCTCTCATAGTCTTGAAAAAAGTGTGATGTATGATGCCTATATACTGTATGCTTATAGTACAATGACTGAAATGATTAAAAAATTCATGATTGATTTGATTGATTTTTAATGGTGGGAGAAAGACCATCAGCTGGTAGTGAAATAACTGATTTCTGATACAATAATTGGTTCCTTTGCAGTGGAAAGAAGATGTCAAAACTTATAGCACAGGCAGGAGATGAGACAGAATTTACTCCCCAAAGTTAGAACTTAGAAATGATGATGTAATCACTGAACTAATTGAATCAAACAGTTTACTTTTGGATGAAGTCGATATATTAAATATCTGATTTCTCAGACATTGATCTTTAATCTGATTTGAATTTCTACATTCTAAATTTTATGACTCTCATTTATGGACCTTGATTCTTTTTCTTTGTTATTTCTTAGTGATGATTGCTAAAGGACCCCATCCATAGTAAGAGTTTCTTCATCTCTGGTCCAGTAGAGGCCAAGTCAACAAGGAAGGACTGAAGATTGGCCACCACACTGACTTGTTTTAACCTTAATAAGATTGATATTCTCAACTTCTTTTGTACTTCAAATCCCACACTTGCTATAAGCCAAGAGCTTGGCACATAGTCATCAACTACCTCAATAGCATGTCAATCATTGTTCCATGGAATTAAATATTCCGGGGAGCAAAGTGGATTGGTTTTTATGTTCTGTGGGGGCAATTGAACTTTAATCAATGCTACCAACTTTTAGAATTCACACTCCCTTTCTGGACCGAACTACCCCACTCCACCTCAAATGACCAATTCTTAGTTCAATTATTTTATAATACATGTTAACTGAGTCTGTCACTGCCATGATAGATAATACAATTTGGAAGTGATCCAAGTTTTTCTGAATGTCCTAGAGAGTTCTAAGATGTTGTGTTATATATCCAAATTTGGTCCTTTATACAATATAGTTTTCAATTTAGTTAATATTTTTATGCTTGGCGTAGTGGTATAATCCTTGTGTCAAACACATTCAAATACAATGAAGGGCCTGCATACATTTTAGAAATGTTTTTATCCTATTTCCTTACTGTTCCTCCTCAGAAAATCTGGTAATTTTACTGTTAGACTATACAGTATGTTTCAACTAGTTACCTGGTTCACAAAAGTTCTAAGAAAGATAAATAGGTCAAAGAAAACTCACATTAGAGTTCTTAGAAAATACAGTACTAACACCCATCAATGAGGTCTCTTCCTCCAAATATGTATACAACTTCAGTCATATACTGTGTAGAGATCCCTAGGGACAATCACTTCTGGAAGTGATTCAACACATGTCAGTCACTATAATTCTCTATAAATCTCAGCCAGTGATAACGATGTATGCAGTTTTCCACATCACCCAGCAAGTGATGGATAGTAGATGAACTAGCCCATTTTTTTTTCTTGTAATAATGAAGAACCATTGGCCTTAAATTCTTTTTTTTTTTTTTAATTCAGTCCAGGAGATGTTGTTGTTTTATTTTCCATGTGCCCAGCAGAACAACAGGGAGAATTCAAAATATGTAACAACAAATTACTAGTTCAAGAAACTATACATAATATATATTTATACTCACATATATATGCATATATATGTATAATTAGTAGAACAAATTATGTTCATGAGTGTTTGTCTTTTCTTTGCTTCCTTGTAAATTGTTCTTTTGTTCTCTGCTGCTCACCTTATTTTGTTTTATGCTCCATTTTCCAGAGAACAAGATTATCATGGGCTCTGGCTCTGTTCAGGGGGTGAAGATTGGGGTGGGGGATGAGGGTGGAGATATTATTTGTGTCCAGAGATGAAATATATAATTCAATTTTCATGCCAAATCTGTTTAATTGTTACTGTCATGTCTGTCTTTTCATGACTGTAATTCTTTTTTTTTTTTTCTGGACAAAGATACTGGAGTGGTTTGACATTTTCTTCTCCAGTTCGTTTTACAGATGAGGAAACCAAGGTAAACAAGGTGAAGTGACTTGCTCAGGGCTACATCACTAATTAAGTGTCTGAAGCCAGATTTGGACTCAGGTCTTCTTGACTCCAGGACCAGCCCTCTATCCACTGTACCAGTTAGTTGCCCTGTATATTTATTTCTATATAACATCATATGTATGTAGCTCTATCTCTCTACATATATCTACACTCTATTTGTATATATTTGTGTGTACACAAACACACATACACACATTTGCTGACAGAAGATATGCTAATCCCCTATGCTAATTGTGGGAATTTGCTTTAAGTGGTTGAAGTGTCTAAAGTATTTTAAAATTGTTCACCTGAAATGTACTTCCAGAAAAGACCACCCTCCAGGGTTTTCCAGAAAGCTATGTGGCAGAGTGGATAAAGTCAGGAAAACTTGAATTCAAATCTGGACTCAGACATTTATCATCACTTTTTACAAATTATTTCACCCTATTTGCCTCAGTTTCTTCATCTCTGAAATGAGCTGGAGAAGGAAATGGGCAAATCACTCTAGTATCTTTGCCAAGAAATCTCCAATTGGGGTCATGAAGAGTTGATATGACTGAACAACAAACTGAAAACAGGGAGTTGTGGAAACTCTAAAGAATGAACCATCAAAGAATAACATAAGGAAGGCCCAGGGAGCTCATCAGGTAACTTAGATTTCTTTTTTCAAACAAGGGCAGGTAACAGGGAATGAATATAAGAGTATGGTAAGCCCATTGAGTAATTAGTGGAAGCACTAATAAAGCTCAGAATGAGTTGAGACTGGTCAGGGAAGCAGAGGACAAGAAAACTGAGAATCTGTGAGCCAAGAAAGGGAAGCATCTGGGTAGCCCCAGCTTCTCAATCGCATGTGGGTCTCATAAATGGAGGTGGGATTATGAAATTATGATTTATTATCATTAAATGTTTTATTTTTATATCTATTTCATATATTTATATCCCTGGGGTCATGTAAAAATTTCTTTAGGTGAAAAGGATTTGTGAGTGGAAAATGTTTAAGAAATCCTGGAAGCAGCTGGGTGGTGGTTAAGTAGAACACTGACCCAGAAGTCAGGAGGACTTGAGTTCAAACACAGTCTTAGACATCACTCTTGTTGTGCTTGTTTGTTTTTCATTCTCAAAGAGGACCATGACCTCAGGGAGGTGATGCCATGACATGCAAGTGAATTGGATTTCAGTGAGGGAGGGATGTGCAAGATCACCTGCCTCACTTGTCCTTCCAGAGCCAACTGTGTCCAGTGGTCAGATATAGATCAAGATAACGGGAGCATCCTCAGCCACTTACTAGGTGTGGGCAAATCATTTAACCACAATTGCCTCATCCCACAGAAAAAGGGGAGTATCTTTACCATAAGATAGAGAATGAATCTTTCCCCCACCATTGTAAGAAAACCTTTTACCTATGCAGGACAGCATCTTCTTTGCCATTTATAGTCTCACAGAATTGCCTAGAACAATGCAAAGGTCCCAAGACCAGTATATTTCAGAGGCAGGACTTGAACTCAGTTCCTCCTAACTTCAAGGACAGTTCTCTATCCATTCTGTGATGATGCTTTTCTTCCTCCTAGGTAGCAGAGGGCAAATGGGGCTGAGAATATGTGTATTCTTGCCAATCCAAAGCCTGGAAACTTGAAATCTCATTTAAGCCAGCTGAGATTGAGACTGGCAGACTGGAGGGAATAACAAGAATGTTAGCGAATGGGAGGAAGTGAAAAAGCTCAAGGCCTGGGTCCATTTAGATTTATACTGAAGACAAGATTGTCTACTCACAAATTTCTAAGAATGATAATGTCGGAGAACTTTCCTTTTTTTTTTTAAATAATTTTAAATGCTTTTGGAGTTTTCTTGAGTTACAACAATGAAATTTTTACAAACAAAACAAAACATACAAACAACCCAAGCAAAGGCTATGTACAAAACTAGCAAGGAAAGGATGGAAACTTGTGCCATTTTCTGAGTGACAGCCTAGCACAAGAGTAAAGGGTATTATAGTGACTTCTGAAGGAAGGCCAAGCTTAATA
>JAJPUD010019685.1:10932-21686 GCA_023553655.1 Myrmecobius fasciatus | reverse complement strand
ATCTATCTATCTATCTATCTATCTATCTATCTATCTATCTATCTATCTGTCTGTCTGTCTGTCTGTCTGTCTATCTGTCTATCTATCTATCCTTCTAACTACCTAGATAGCTAGATAGCTACCCATCCAGCAAGCTATCTAACTCCCTTGCTGGTGAAAAGGCATAATTTTGGCTCAAAACAAAAGCTGCCTATCTTACTGGAAGCCCTTAACTTAGATCCACCAATTGTATTTTTTGCTACCTAATTCTAGGCATACAAAAGGCAAACACAGAATAGTGATTAAGCCCATGTATCCAAGCAGACAGAAACTAGAAAAAATTTCTATAGATTAGAATGGATCCCAAAATTAATGACAGTAAATGAGTACTTTAATGAGAGTGACATGAGAACTAAGCCCAAACTAAGAAAGAGATCCTGGTATCATCCAAGGGGAAATTTCCCAAATCGTCTTGAGGGGCAAATTGCAAATCAGAGACACATTCAGGTGCTAGCTTCTCTTACTTATATGTAGCTTTCAGTATTTTTCCGTCTCTTTCCTGGTGCCGATCCCCAAGAATATCTAGAATTTTTCAGACCTCTCTTGTGCAAAGAATTTCTATTATCTTCAAAAGTCTTTTTTTCAGTTCAATATCTCACCCAAATATGAAATGTTTTCTTGGCATTCCCTTCCCCAATCCAGAGTCAGGCCTCATCAGTAGCATACAAAAATGCACTGGACTTATAAATCCAATCATGAAAGAAGAAATGGGGGGAAAAACCAGCAAAATAAATCAAAACATCAACTGAAAATGGAATTATATGCATTGCTCCTTACAGAGCTCACCTCTGTAAATAGGGGAGGGGAGACACATGCATTAAAATCTCTTCTTTGGGGATAATCTTGCTCACTATACATGTGGTATTCCTTTTTATTTAACTTTTACTCTTTTCACCTAGCCTTTACCATGTACCTTCTATATGCCAAACACTAAGATAGAAATGGAAGATAATGAAACAAAAATGTCACAATTACTGACTCTTCTTTATTCCCTTACTGAAATTATTTGATATTATGAGCATCCAATTTTACCTTTCTTAATCTTCATCTTTTCTGATCTCTCTTTAGTATTTGACACAGTTGACCACTGTTGACTCTGTATGCCATGATAGCTTTATAAGTATGTTTAAAGAATAAATAGGATCTCTGCCAAGGGCTTTGAGTTTTAAGTATAAATACTTATCTGTTTAAAAATAAAGTAGTGATACTGAGTCAGAAACTTGGACACTCTTGAAGGGAGAAGAGACAGAAGTGCTGATTGCAAGTACATCCTGTCGGTAGGGATGAAGAAGTATAGAATGCAACTGTCTTAAAAGTAGGAATAGCAATCAATGAATTTGAGAGCTTGAAGGACTAAGTGATAAGCACAAAGTCACACATTAGTTAAGTAACACAACTGGGACACGCAGCCAGGTTTTCTGGTTCTTAGTCCTGTGCATTTCTATTATATTGTACTGCCTCCTAATCTGTTTTGTTTTACTATCATCGAGCTTACATTCATTTTACATTGTAGTCTTTAGCACATTATGACTGCTCCTGGGGCAATGGATAGAAATGAGGATAATGATTCCTATGAAAAATTAATTAAAAAACTTTACCATTAATTTTCATACATATTCCATATTCAGAGAAAATGTGTCAATTGGTCAAGGATCTGGGAATTCAGTGTTTATTATCTTCATTTCTATCCATTTACTCATTATCTAAAACTTTTAGTCACAGGAAATGGGCTTTAACTGAGAAAGATTAAAGGACTTGTTTGTAGTAACATAGCTATTAAGTGTCATGAAGAGGACTTGATTGAACCCAGGTCTTCCTGCCTCTATCCTTTGCCTCACACTGCCTCTTTTCCAAAGAAGATGTGATATTATTATCAGATTCTCAGATATCTAGCATGAATTTACATTTGAATTTTATCATCATATCTTATGCCTTATATTTCCCAGAAAGATTAATGAAGTTCAGGTGAAGTACTAGATATTTTGCATTTGGAAGTTAATGTTTACCTGTTGACTGGTAATTGACTAGGACTTTCTATTCTTAGTAGGATGTGGTTGGAAGGCCAACTTTATTTTATTTTCCTCTTTGAGTCAGTCCTAGTCTTCTTTTAATACAATGAGAATGAAATGCCAACCCTATTCCATGCCTTGAGGATTCATGAGATTATCTGTATGACAAAATAAAGGTGCTTAAGTTTTTTATTATTACTTTCAAAAGATGTCATCAAAAGCCTTAAAATGTAGCAGTAAACCCGAGCTTCAATTTAGAAGGTTTTTTGATTTTTTTTGCTATTTCATAAATGGAATGCAACAAGGGGAATTTAGATGGACTTCTCAATGACATTTTTTTTGAGGCATAATTTTGCTTTGGTTTGGTAAGTAAAATGCCTTGGAATTATAGAATCATGGAATTGCGTATTTGAAAGTAGCGAATTCAAAACCTTTTGAGTCTAACCCCACCTACTGCAGAAATCCTTTGTACTATAGGTACAATGTACACTCCTCAAGGATAGTTATTATATTCCATTTTGTCTGTATTTTTCTACCATCTGGTACAGTACTTCCAATAACAACAACAACAACAAAAACTACTTAGAAATGTTTGCTAGAGCATTCTCTGACAAGTGATCATATAGTTTATGCTTGAACTGGCACTTGATCATGAAAAAGCAATCCATCCGTTTGCATGGTAGGCTAATTCTTAGAAAATTCTCCCTTCTTTTAAGCAGAAATCTGCCTCTATGAGTTCCAATATTTGGCACAATTTGGCATTGTTCCCTCTAAGCATATGACCTTCAGAACTGAATTCCTGTGGGCAGATCATGTAAAAACTCAATGGGTCAACCCTTCATTCTAGATACCATAGTTTATGAATATCAAATAAAATTGTATTGAGATGTGTGTGTGTGTGTGTGTGTGTGTGTGTGTGTGTAAGGAATGGATGATGCTGTGTCATTTTTGCTTTCCTTTTAACTTGCTTTTCACTAAACCCTCCCCCAGCCCCAGCACTGATGAGAGCAGTGTACATGGCGAACACACACACACACACACACACACACACACACACACACACACACTGCTGCCCCAAATGTGTTGCTGTACAATTAATATATATTGCCCTATCTTTCCATAATATATAAGCTTTTATTTGAGGACAAGGACTGGGTCTTAACTTTATTTCATATGCCTTTCAGAGCAACAAGGACATAAAAATATTTTTATGTGTTAAGTACAATTATTTGAAGATTAAACCTAGAATAGCTGAGTTATTATCTAAATTCCTAATCCCTTTTGCCCTGGGGTAGAATGGATTCCCTAGTGGGACTGAAAGATTCACTTCTAACCATATACAGACAAATAATCTGACTCCAGTCCTCCTGTCATTTGTCCTGTCTACATAGCAACACATCTTCAAATGAATGCCTTTATTAATAAGGCACTTTGTTCTCCTGCAGAGACTCTCTGTAACAGTCAAACACAGGATTCTCAAATCAAAAAAACTCATAAAATTAACTTATATAAACTGATCTAATATTTTATATGTATATAAATACGCATGTTTATACACATGCACATATATTCATACATGTATCTTATATATAAATGTATATAGAGATGTATATATAAACACACATACATATACACACACACACAAATCCTTACTTAGCAAGTCCAATACCAAACAGAAAGGGGAAGTATATACAGTTTTTTTTTTCTTTTTCCGAGTCCTCTCATCTCTTCTTAACTTTCCCTTCCAATATGACTGCATTGTTAATAAGGTCATCCCTGTTCAAGTTATTAACTAAAACTTTTTTTCCACATGGATTTTCCTGAGGAAAGAATTTTGTAAACAAACTGTAAGGTTCTGTAAATTCAATTTACCAAACATTTATTAAATAGTTTTTTGTTCAAGGAAATGCACTAGGAATTGGAGAACAATGTCAAAAATGTTTAGAAATATTTAGTTTATTTTGTTTTTGAAACACAAGATTTTTTAGGGGATGAACAAATTATCCAAACCTATGCTTTTGGAAAATTATTATATTGAGATGTGTGGATATGAGAAGGAAGAAACTGGAAGCATTTAGACCAATTTAAAATACATATTGCATGCATTTGTAACATTTTTTCCTGAGGATTCCTGAAAATTCTAAATCTTCATTGAAAAGAGTGACTAAGGGGCAGCTAGGTGGCCCAGTGGATAGAGCACCAGCTCTGAAGTCAGGAGGACCTGAATTCAAATTTGAACACAGACACTTAACACTTCCTAGGTGTGATCCAGGGCAAGTCACTTACCCCCAATTGCCTCAGCAAAAAAAAAAAAGCAAAAAAAGCGTGATTATAGACATTTTGTGGTACTTTAAGCAAACTAATGAATCAAATAGCTTCTCCAAATTTCATCATGTTCTACTCTTTAAATTGAGTCATTTTTTTCCTATCATTTTCCTGATTTTTGTCATTTTAAATAGCCTAATGAATAATTTCAGAATACCAGATAATAATTCAAATGGGGCAAAGAATTGCCCTCTAAAAAAGTTTAGACTTAGGAATGGGGCCTATGTTTTCATCAGTATGGTAACTACTGGGGGAGGAAGCATCTAGCAATGATTCTTTGTAACTGTTTCAAAAACATACTGAAAGTATTAAAAAATTAAGTAATTTGCCAGAGACACACTAATTTTCATCAAAGATAGAATTTGAATCCAGGCATTTCTGGCTTCAAAAACATTTTCTACTTACTATACAATTATGCCTCACTCTAAACTATATTTATGACAACATATATTATATACATTATATAAATGTATCTATATAAACTTTTTGTATAAACTGTTATACAGTGCATATGTATATGCAACATTATTATGTATTATGTGTATATGTATATGCAACATTATTATGTATTATGTGTATATGTATATACACACATACATGCATATGTGTATATTCATGCTTGGATACACACATGTGTTAATGTGTTTTGCACATATACACACAAACCACACACACATGAAGTTTGAGAGAATGAACTTTTGTTTAAATGAGAAAATATCATTTGTTTCTCATGTACAAGTGAAAGAGTAAGAGGAGGAAAAACATTGAAAGGAATGGGAAATTGAATAAAATTAATAACTAGCATCTCTTACCAAGAGAGGATATAAAAAAGTCAAGACACAAAACACTAAACATTTAGCTACTGTTG
Source organism: Myrmecobius fasciatus (assembly GCA_023553655.1). NCBI lineage: Eukaryota > Metazoa > Chordata > Mammalia > Dasyuromorphia > Myrmecobiidae > Myrmecobius > Myrmecobius fasciatus. Next base: position 16,445 of record JAJPUD010019685.1, on the reverse strand, counting down.
TGTTGTCTTACATCCCTTTTGGCCTCCTTTTCTTCCCTAAAGGCAATACTCAAATTTTTCTTGACATGTAACTGAAGTAAAAATACAATAATATTTAAAAAATTGAAAGAAGCAACTGAGATACTATATCTCTTGGTATTGGAGGACCTGGAATCAAACTCAGGTGTTTTGACCATAAATCTTAAGTATTATTTCCATAATACATTGTTCCTACTTCTGCATTGTGTCCATACAAATAACCTTAACCATTCCCTTTCTTTGTTCCTCTCCCTCCTCCCTCTTCTTTGCTTGCTTGCTTCCTTTCTTTCTCCTTTCCTTCCTTCCTTTCTTGCTCCCTTCCTTTCATTCTCCCTCCCTTCCTTCTTTCTTTCCTCCCTTCCTTCCTTCCTAGTTAAACAATTTGCAAAATTTATGTCAGTAACTCACTAGTCTAGCTGGCAAATACAAAGACAATGTAATATTTAAAATAGTGGATGGCATCTTTTGCTTCCTCCTAAGTGTGTAGCAAATCTTGTAAAGTACAAGTTAACACATCCTGCCTTCTTATTCAAGACTAAAACATTAAGTAGTACTAGGTAATTTGAATAATGCTGCCCAGTTCATTTCAGAGGTATTATATCCTAAGGAATAATTGTGGGAAGGGAAATAGGATCTGTTTATTATCCAGATCTGAAGGAGTTATTGAATAAGAAAAAGTTACATTACTTAAGACCTGGGAGAGGAAAGATATCTGAATGTTGACCTTTCTTAGAAGATAAAAAAGGTGGTAAAACAGAAGAGAGGGTAAAAGGCAGAGATATCATCACTTGGAAATACATGTGAATTCATTGATCAAACTGAAGCTATGATCCTAACTTCAATACAGTCTGCTATGACAGGAATACCAAATCACTCCTGGCCATGGAGTCAATCCCAGAGAACTCATTTGCAGGAAGGGAAGGGCTAAACCTTAGCTGAAAGCTACAAAGAACTGCAAGGAAAGAAAACTAGGTCACAAGACTATGGATGAGTTACTAGGGGAATTGGTCACAGGAAGAAACAACTGACATTATCTGTTTTCAGTTGAAGAGAAAGGTTTCAGGATACTCATTAGAATCACATTAGAAAGGTAGCAATGCTCATTAGAACCACTGGAGAACTATCTTATGTCACAATTAGAAGTTGGGAATAAAAGACATCATTTTCTGGGAGCTGTCCATATGCCTTTACTTTCATGCTACCTTCAATGAGACTTATGGCTGAGAAACCTATTCATTATATGAATATAAGGGTGATTGAGGACATACAAGTCTGTAAGAAGAGTTGCTTGTTGCCAAAAGATGCTATTTTCTATTAGCTCTGAAATGAATACTCTCTGTTTTCATTATTCTGCAAACAAATTTTTAACCGTGTTTCATGAATGATGTGCTTACAGAAGGTGTGGGTGATAACAGCTAGGGAGACGGCAAAAAGTGAAATTTACAAAATATTCCAATAGATTTAACAAAACAAAACAAAACAAAACATTACTATATTTTCCCAGGACCTTCTTGTAATTGGAGAGCCTCAGAAGCAATGGTCATAGAAACATTAAAAGGAAATATGGATAATGCACTTAAAGTTTTAATTGAAATAATGTTGCTTGCTGCAATTCTTATTTGGCTTTAAAATAAAAGCCATCTACTACTTCTTCACCCCTGCAAAATTCCCTGGGCTTGCAGCTAAGCTAGAGAGTAGAGATGATGCAAAATAGAATAGCATCATGTTAAAGGACCCTAAATCAAATATCATACATAAGAAATATATGGTTATTTAAAATTGATCTGTAAGGCCATCTAATATGGAGGCAAAAATGTTTCTCTTGAGGAGATATGAGTGAGGCAGATAGATACATGAAAAGTGACTTGACCATTCAACCATGACCCATTCGTTCTGTTGGCATTATAACTTTTATGTTAATTCATCAATATATTAAATAATCATTTAGTCCCTCATGAATTAGTGAATATGTCATACAAAAAGATGTATTTCATTTTGTTCTCACTGGACTAGCCATATGAAACCTTCTGTCTTTTTTTAAGTAATACTATGGATTCTAGTTATGCAATTCTATTTAAGCATATAGTAAAGACAATCTCTTAAAAATCTATTTGTCAAAATCAGTAAAATATTTGTAATTAAAATAAATTTTTATTTTATTTATTCCATAAGTGGAAAGAAAAGAAATCTTATCAAAACATCAACTAATCAAGTTATTTTGGAGCAAAATGACTTAATACATAGGTCCTTCCTGTGAAGGATTCATTTTTCATGGATGTGTTTCTTCCATTTTTTTTCAAAAAGAAAAAGAAAACTAACACGTAAACAAAAAGGAATTCAAAAATCAGCTATCTATGAAAAAAACAGAGGAAAAATGCTGCTATCAAAAAAGAATAAAAATGCAATAAATATCTGTTATTTGCTTTGGATCATTAAAGGAGCTAGTCCTAACTTTGTTGCTTCTCTTGCCCTCCTCACTCAACATCCTCCAAGGTGTTTCTTTTCTTCTTTTTGTCTCTATTTTTGTCTTTGGATATTTTGAAGTCAAAATTTAATATTTCTCCTGACCTTTAAAAAGTTTTTTTTTATTCTTTGTTGAGTAACTTCAATATAGTCAGGCTACCCTGTGCCCTCTCTCATTTGACCTCTTTAAACTTTTCATTTAATAATGATGAGAATGAAAGGTGAACCATTATAGTGATGCTTCTATTGGCAGGCTGTGTTTTAATGGCATCTACACTGAAAGTCTGCCAGGAGTCTAAAATTTGCCAACTGGAAATGCTGGATGTCAGTTCTCATCTTCTCAATATGAAAATATTATAGATACAAATTCACCACGAATATGCTTTTAAGATAAGAAAATAACCTTATTTCAATAGCTAAAAGGAGAAATATACTCATCATAGTGTATTATGATTAGTGCATCATAAATGCATCTAATAAATGTATTGTACAAAATGTAAATTACTTTTATCCTATGTAGAAGTATTCCTGTGTTGTTTTCCCACATACAACATTGCATTTCCAGCCTTTGTTTCTTTGCCAAAGTTTTGCAGTGTTTGTAAAATCCTGCCTTCTCACTTGTGATTCTTAGAAATTCCTACCTTCCTCCAAAATAAGTATTGTTGCCAACTCTTACATTAGTCTTTACTGATACAGTCCATTTCTACTTCCAACCTCCAATAATACTGTCTGTCTTGATATTACTTTTTAAATAACTTAATGTTGATCATATATATATATATATACATATATATATATATATATATATATACTCTCTCTACCCCCTCCTTCTTCTGTTTAAATGACACATTCCACAATTAGAATGTATGCTCCTTGAGGTCAGAAATGATTTCTTTTTTGTCTATGTACTTAATCTCTAATATGGTGCATTAAACATTGTAGGTACTCAATAAGTGTTTGTTAAGTTGCATTGCATTTCTTAGTTAGTTGAGATTTCTTCTTTAATGCCTTCAATTATTTGTATTTTCTTGGCTTTCTCCACCATATGCCTCTATATGAGAACATGGTTCCCTCTAAATTATATCTTGAGAAATCATTGTACAATGATTTGTACACCACACAAATATCTTATATCTCAGTAATAGATGGAGCTTTTACATTCAGACATAGCATAAATATATCAGTGAGGAAATAAAACAAATACAAGTGTGAGAAAAAACTAATAATATTTTTAAAGTTTCAAAAGTTTTAAAAAATTGTGTTTGAACATGCAGAGGGTGGCTTCTTTCAGTGAGATTTTATTTTATTTTTGAATCTTTTTGCCCTACTGGAGCTGACTTTGTTCAGGATGCTTTCAGGAATAATTTTGTTTGCTGTGGTCTTGAACATTGTTCTCTCAAGAGCTGCTGAAAACATTGAAAGCAATGCTTCAAAATGAATTTGTTAACATTAAAATTTATATCTGAAATTAAATACTGATAAGAAAAGGCATTATCCTCATTTATCTTTACAAATTTGATGAAAGTTGGGTTTCAGTATCTATCTATCAGGTTGTATCCTTCATAACACGAATCTTTGTTTCTCAAACAGATATGGGGAGAAAAGTCCTCTTTAACCTTTCCTCTGAACTAATTCACATAGAAAGTTGCTTCTGAGGCTTTCTATTGCAATATAATCAAGATCTTAGAAGTGGATTCCCATGTTATCAATGGTAAAATTGAGGTCTAGAGAACAAAATAAATTACTCAACTTCTCATAGCCAATAAGTAGTTCAGTAAGATCTAGATCCTTTAATCCTAAGAGAAACACTTTTTCCCATTATAGTAGGGTGTCTTTACGGTATTTTAAATGATTACATTTGTGCCTACCACTGTGCTAAATTATATGCAAGCTATAGAGGGGAAAATATCACCACAAAAATTTGAACTTATGGAGATGTGACATTTACCAATTTACTCACCAACCTCTAGGTATAGTTTTTATTATGTGTACTTTGCAATAGGTATAATATTGAACCTGGTGCTCATAGAAATTCAGCCTGATATCAATTCATTCACTAAATGCTTAATATGCACTCACTGTGTTAAGAATAATACATTATTATGCTCTTGATCAAAGATGAAATTTACATAAAACAGAGTTGCTGGCCTCATGGTGTTTATACTGTAGAAAGGTAAATAGATACACAACTAATAAACAATAATGTTATGGAAAGTGCTATGTAAGAGCCAAGAGAAAGGATTCTTTATGAGAGAGAAAAGGAGTCAATGAGAAAAGCATCATGGAGGAGATGGTATTTGAATTGGGCAAAGGGAAATTTTGAATATTCCAGCACAGGGAAATAAGGAATAAAGGCAGAGGTAAGAAAATACAGACTGTATTATGGTGCTATCCAGAAAAGAGAATTCCCTCAAGCAATGGAAGTTAGTTTTGCAAATTATACTTTCAGAGAGTTGTCTCAATAACTGAGAGTTTAAGTGGCTTACATAGAGTAATAAAGCCAGTATATGTCTTAAGCATGACATGAAATCAAATTTTCCACTTTTAAGGCCTTTTAAAGCTTAAAAACCTAGCTGTTTGGGAGGGGGTGAGGGATGAGAGGGAAAAACAAAATTGAAACACAAGATTTGGAAAGGTAAATTTTGAAAACATTTGTATGTATTTGGAAAAATAAATTACTACCATTCTGGAGAGCCATTTGGAGCTATGCTCAAAAAGTTATCAAACTATGCATACCCTTTGACCCAGCAGTGTTTCTATTGGGCTTATATCCCAAAGAAATCATAAAAGAAGGAAAGGGCCCCACATGTGCAAGAATGTTTGTGGCAGCTCTTTTTGTAGTGGCTAGAAACTGGAAACTGAATGGATGCCCATCAATTGGAGAGTGGCTGAATAAATTATGGTATATGAATGTTATGGAATATTTTTTTAAATAAAGCTTTTTATTTGCAAAACATATGAGTGAGTTTTCAATATTGACCTTTGCAAAAAAAAACAAAAACAAAACTTTTTTTTTCCAAAGCTTTTCCTTT
>JAJPUD010019685.1:0-10832 GCA_023553655.1 Myrmecobius fasciatus | reverse complement strand
CTAGATGACAGGTAATCTAATACATGCTAGATAGGATAAATTATAAGACACATACAATACATGTATACATATCTATACAGTTATCTTACTGCACAAGAAACATCAGATCTAGAAAGAGAAGAAGAAAAAAAAAACAACCTAAGAAGGAAAACAGAATGCATGGAAATATTCACAGAAAGCGTTAAAATGCTGTGTTTTGGTTCACTCTCAGTTCCCACAGCCCTCTCTCTGGATGTATATGACTATCTTCATCTCAGCACAACTGGTTTGAATCACATCATTGTTGAAGAGAACCATGTCCATCAAAATTGATCATCGTATAGTCTTGTTGCTGTGTATAATGTTCTCCTGGTTCTGCTGATTTCACTCAGCATCAGTTCATGCAAGTCTCTCCAATCCTCTCTGAAATCCTCCTGTTGGTCATTTCTTACAGAACAATAGTATTCCATAGAATGTTATGGAATATTATTGCTTTGTAAGAAATGACCAGCAGGACGATTTCAGAAAGGCCTGGAGATACTTGCATGAACTAATGCTCAGTGAAGTGAGCATAACCAGGAGATCATTATTCACGGCAACAACAATATTATAAGAGGATTGACTCTCTAATGGACATGACTCTCTTCAACAATGAAATGCTTCAAACCAGTTCCAATTGTTCGGTGAAGAGAGCCATATACACCCAGAGAGAGGGATGTGGAATGTGGACCACAACATAACATTTTCATGTTCTCTATTGATGTTTTCTTGCATTGTATTTCCTTTATCGGATATGTTGTAGATATGATTTCTCCTGCACAAAAAATGATGTGTGGCAATAACTATACATATATTCGATTTAAGTATTCTAACATAATTATCATGTAGTGGATATCCTGACATCTAGGGAAGGCATGGGGAGTAGGGGGGAAAAATTTGTAACAGAAAGCTTTGTAAAGGTTAATGTTTAGGAATTACCCATACATATGTTTTGCAAATAAAAAGTATTAATAAAAATAAAAAAAAATTAAAAAGGAAAAATAAATTACTATTAAAAGAAAAAAATAGGCAACTTGGATTCAATTGCCATCCATTTGCTTATTTCTATTTCTATTATTCTATTACTGTGGTTTTTGGTGTTAGTTTGCTCATTTGGGGAGTAAGAAGCCAATGCTTGTTGAACTGAATTTCTAAAATTCCTTCTACCTCTTACCTTTTTGTGCTATAGAATTGTAATTGGAATATTAAATAAAAAGCATTATCATCAGATATAGCTAAAAAGGAGAAATAAAATTACAAGTGACCCATGTGTGAGTATGTGGTTGAAGGTCTAATAGTACAATATAGTTTTTAAAAAATATATTAAAGTATCCCAAAATAAATCAAAATAGGTACATCAAATATAAAATGTGCTTAATTTCAAAAGTCTAAATTATGTAGTCATTTATTCAAATCATCTTGCTATCTGGTCCAATATAGCTACATGACAGTAGACCACAGAATATGTTTCACCTTTTTATCCCTTTGAGATGTCTACCCAGGCTATCTGTTGATAGCCCATTAACACATTCCTTGCAATCTTTTGTTCTGGACTCAGAAATCAAATTAATATCACTATTCCTTTGGAAAGGTATAGTCTGACGTTCCTTTTATTCCACTCACAATTGCTGTGACTTCCTGGTCCAAAATTTCCTTCTTTACTGGCTCTCACCTGAAAATACTGCTTTCTCTTATTAAAATATAAACTACTTGAAGGAAAGGAAGGACTGTTTTAATTTTTGTATTTATATCACTAGTGACTAGCCCAATGCCTTTAACATAATAGAAGTTTATAAAACTTGACACATTTTTAAAATGTCTTCCATGGGTCATTGCATCCAAAAGAAAGGGTATTTATTCATTTCTGCCATATTGTAAGCTTCTTGAGAAAAGTATGCCTTGATAATTACTGTAAACACCTCAGTACTTAACTCAATGTCTGTTATATATTATCTATTCTATAATTTGGAACAGGAAACAGCAAACTACCCCAGTATCTTTGCCAAGATTTTCCAAATGGGGTCACAAAGAGTTGGACAGTATTGCAAAGACTGAACAACAAATTCCATAAATAATTGAGTTAAATTTAGTTAAGCTTTACAGTTTCTATTTTTTTTAATCCATAGGATAGTAGAATTTAAAGCTAGATGAGAAATGGCTAGTCATCTAATTCAGTCTAATTTCATAGATGAAGAAACTGAAGATCAGGGAGGTTGTATTATTTTTTCAGCCAATCTTTCTTTTAATCAGCCTTTCTGTACACAATATAAATCTCCAGCTTATATACTTTTACACAGAATCTTCCCATGTTTAGAATGTGATCCCCCATCTCTTCCTCTTGGTACTCTGAGAACTGCCTTCAAGACATTCCTCATATATATCTTATTTTATTTCCTGATCCCATATTTGTTAAGAGTCTCAAAATCTTAAAATAACTTTATTTCACATGCTATTTACTTCAGATTCCTTGCATCTACTTAGATTGCCAAGACAGGGAGACATATGGAAAGCAATTACTCCTTTTAAGGATTTTGCATTCTACTGGAGAAGGGGAATATAGTATAGCACAGTGAGTGTCACATCCTAAGCATTTAACAAATTTCAATAAAATGACTTGGTCTGGAAGTATTATGTTCTGGGTATTAGGGCCTTAATATAGATTATCATTAAACTGAAAATGGGATAATTTCATATATCTCTCCTCACTTGTTCTTGTATGCTACTGAAACAAAATGCGGAGTGATTTTTGTAAAGATTATGACCTATAGTTAAATTATTCAGCATCCTTAGGTTCCTTTTCTTAAGTAATATTCTTAAAGAAAGGTTCAGCTTTTTTTTTTCTTATAAGAAAGTTCAATGTCTGGGATGGTGCCCAGGTTTTTGACAGCTGTATATATCATGTAAGGTTGAGAGGTGGAAGACAGATTCCAGAAATAATGAGAACCTAGAAATCCAATAGTCATCTTATCACAATTTAGTTAGGGAGAGTTGGGAGCAAGCCAGAAAATGAAATTGAAGACACAGAAATTAATGTTGGAAATAGATGGATAAAGGCTAAAATTCACCTAAATTTGCATGTCATTGATGTTGTCAAGAAAGAGGATTGAACTGTGATTGACAAGAAAATGTATTAATTTGACAAAATAAACATTTTAGCTTTAATATGATTTGATCAGATCATTGTATATATGGAACAGAAATATTAATATGGATTGAGATTAAAGTGGGATCAAAAATTATATTATTGTGATGAAAGATCTTAAATTTGGACATATGAAGTTTATAACTGCCATGGGATTTGGTCAAGGAGTGAGAACAAGATAACAGGCATCAAGTAACAGTATCTTCAATTCAATATATGCAGATTTACTCTGTAGTATACATCAGGATATGCTGATATATATTTATTAAATATTTTGCATAACTGTATTACCCTTCACTTAAGTTTTAATCATTATCTTCCACTGGATCCAGATGGCTCTGGGGGGGAAAGTGAGGCGGGTTAACTTGCCCAGCCCTCCCTCACTTAAATTCAATTCACTTGCATATGATGACATCACCTGATGTCATGGTCCTCTTTGAGAATGGAGGAAAAATAAAAATCAGTGTGAGTAAAGCTGATCTAAAATTGGTCAGTTGGAAAATTCCTTTCCCCCTCCCTTCCTTTCTTCTTTCCTCTTTGCCTACCTTCCTTCCTTCCTTCCTTCTTTCCTTCCTTTCTCCTTCCTTCCTTTTTTCTTGCCTTCCTTTCTCCCTCCCTCCCTCCTTTCCTCCTTCCTCCCTTCCTTCTTTTCTTCCTCCCTCACTTCCTTTCTTCCTTCCTGCCTTCCTCCCTCACTCTCTTCCTTTCTTCCTTTCTTCCTTCCTGCCTCTCTCCCTTCCTCTTCCTCCTCCTTTCTTCCTTCCTGTATGCTTGCCTTCCTGCCTTTCCTCCTTCCTTCCTTCCCTCCTTCCAACTCTTCTTCTCTTCTTCTGTCCACATAGGGTATCATACTTTTACCTACAGATGCTCTTGAAAATATTTTTTTCTCTTTTGAACCTCTGAACCTTCCCAAGATATCTTGGGGTTTACTGCCTAGATATGTTTTTAAAGTAACAGGACTAAAACCAAAACCTATCTAATTCTATCTGGCCACCAATAGGTCTTAGGCCAAGCCCATTTGGTCATTGTTTGAATCCTGATTGATTCAGATTGAATGTAAATAGCAGTCATTTTTGCTTTTACCAGAAATCTTGAGAGTCTTCTCCTCCTAGTTTCATAAATTCATTTCTTTATTTATTTACATTCTTTTGCACTATGGAGAAGAGGAGCTTCTTTACCTCAATTGCTACCTAGACTTCATCACTGAATGGGTGTGGCCTCAGTCAAAACTGAGATCTGTTAAAGATCTTAGCTTAAAAAGACTTAGGTTTCCCATTTCATCCAGGGCCATCTCCAGGCATCCTAATCTATAACTGGCCACTGAATCTAGGAGGGGCCAGTGAGGCAGGTGACCTTGCCCAGCCCTCCCTCACTTTAATTCAATTCACTTGCACGTTATGGCATCACCTCCCTAAAGTCATGTCCTCTTTGAAGGACAAATAATAACCTTCCAGATGCTTTGTATATATCCCCATTTTAGCATTAAAAAATTTTCACAGATTTGAATTCACTTGATCAAATGATTTATTTTGAAAGTGCTATATATATATGTATAAGTATATATATATATATATATATATATATGTAAAGGTATATAAGGAATATATAAAGGGTATGTAAAGGATAAGGATCTTGCTCAGGATCATATAGCTGGTGAAATTCTGTGGTAGAAATTGAAGTCAAGTCTTCTTGATACCATATATTCTATGTGCTATATATCTACCCAGTTATTGCCCTTATTTGACTGAATTTTATAGTATTTGTTGCCTCCTCCATGAAAATGTAAGTTCCTTAAGGGAAGGGAATATTTTGGGGTTTTTTTCTTTGTTTTTCTTTATATCCTCCATTCTTGATACTGCCTGACACTTGACAAAAGCTTAATCATTGCTTGTTAATTTACTAAAACTGTTAGGCTAAGTATAACCTAATAACAACATAATCATGTTAGATAAGAATAAGACAAAAGGCAGGAAAACAAATATTCTAAGGATTTATAGCTACAAAGGAGCTTTGTATGTCATTTCTGTCCCATATTTCTCTACTATGTTCCAGAATAATGAAGGGTGAAGAAGTATTGAGAGACTTGGACAAGTAGTTTCTAGCATATAATTAAGTGCTCAGAATGTCTGTATACTTAATAGTACTCAGAACTCCTCCTTAGGAATTTCCTCTCTTTCCTCCCTATATTTTTGCTTTTCTTTATTTTCATGATCCCCTACTTCTGCTATCTAGAAAAAAAATCTATTTGTATTATTATTTGTCTTCGATGATGTGGATAGAAGGAAACTGGGGGTGATTGGGGGAAGATACTTAAGGATTCAGTTTTCCACATACTTGGTTTGACTTTTTTTCTTTCACCCAACCTGAGGAGAGCCACTTAGTTTTCCATATATTATGTAAGAGGTTATTTAGCTTCCCTGAGTTTTCCAAGCTGATAGTCAAATATCATCTTACCTTAGTACAAGACTGAATTTACAAGATGATTCTCTACAATTTACACAGCAATTCTATACCCTTTGATTTCCAGCAGGCAGAGCTGGACAGTGATCAGTTAGTTACCTTACAGGGGTACGTTTTTACAACATTGAGACAAAAATAGAACTGAAACAACACACATGTAACAGTGAAACTTGGTTCAGATATCTAGTGTAATGTTTAAGAAGAGCTTAATATGTAAAATTAATTTCTAATAAATATAATGTATTGCACAAAAAAATGTATTCAAGTAGAAAGGATTGCTGCAAAAGAAATATATATATATATACACACACAATGCATAGTGTACATATGTACCTATACATACATATATAAATGCATATGGATACAGCTTAAATGCATGACATATAGATTTTAAGGTATATACAACAAATGAGGACTATGAAAATGAGACATTTAAAAGGCATTCTAAAAGGACATTCACAAAGGAGAATTGCCCTAGAAACAAAATCCGAGATTTGAATCATGCCTCTATAAGTGAGTATATGAACAGGTAACCTAACATTTTCATTTGTAAACTGGGTATAACAATATTTCATATAAGGTGTTTTGTAATTAGTAAACTACTGAAAATATGAATAATTGCCCTCCTCTTTTTCTTCCCTTCCTATTTTCCTTCTCTTCCCCTTCCACACTTCTCTTTCCCCTTTGTTTTTTTCTCATTCAACTCTAATTTATAGATTTGTAGTGCTTACTGATTTCTAAGGTGTAATGCTCACACTGAAATTTTAACAATCGGTTCTAAGCTGTTTTAAGCTCTCTCCAGTAAAACAGTGTAACATTCTATAGGATGAGAAGGTATGAAAGAGGGTATTTGTCAGTGGAGGGAGTAACCTGCCTCCACTAACAAACTCATAGATTTATTCAAATTTTAGTAGGGTCAGTACAATAATAATAAAGAAACTTTATCCTACTTATTGCCTGTACCTCACAACATATGGATATGAGGAGCAGCTGAGGATGTGTTTGTTTGAGGGAAAGAAACATTCATCCTGTTTAATTTAATGTAGACATAAAAGACAAAGAATATTGATGCCACTGACATAGAGGACTCCTTTTCAGTTCTCTCTAAACTGGCATTATTGTCATGTTCTCTTTGGTCTCTACTCAGGCAAACCTCCCAGAGAGCTTTGAAAACATTTTCTTTGAGTCTGGATTTTATTAAATACCATATGATTTGTCAGATCTACAGACTTTGTGAAGATTTATTCATGACATTTATTTTAGCAACCATATACATATTAAATTAAGAAGAGTGGTAGCTGATGTTGTTGGTCAAGCTGAAATTGAACTTGAAAATGGAAGATTCCATTTTCTCAATGAACTTCAAGCTCATCTGCCCTTTGTCAAGCACAAGTAGCTATTTTTAAACAACAATGTATGTCAAATATAAAGCAAATAGTTTCTACCAGATCATCACACACCCAAATCACATTTTTTTTATTATTTATGTAAAAAGGATGAGAATAAAAGAGTTCAAGTGACAACTAAAAGAGATTTGGATTTTTTACATCATAGCAAAAAACAAACATGAACAGAATATTTTTATTGTGTTCTTAGTCTATTCTCATTAATTTCAATAGTAAAATTTAGAAGCAGAGTAAGAAAGAAGTTTGCATAGGTTTATGTACTATAACTATTCTAGATCCTGATCCTGGGAAAGACCATTAGCAGTTGGCAGCTTGGTCCCTAGGAAAAGAAACAATAATTTTAAAACTTCTATTTTAAAATGAAACTTTTCACATTAAGAAAATCATTAGGAATAAAGTATATACACAATTTCAAAAGCAGGAGAGAGAAATATCTCGCTAAAATAAGATCAAGGTTTTGGACTCAAGGAGACCTATTTTGAGAGAGTTCTGAGAAGGGTGTTTTCACAAAGCACTTGAGATTCACTGCTTTGATGAGTCCTATACCATTCCATTTTCAGGTTATTGTTATTGTTCTCATGTGCTTTGGTGTTACCTCCCTTTCTGCAAGTACTTGTTATTTTCTCTTACCATCTCTTTGTGTTCAATTTGTGAAATATTGCCTTTTTATTATTTATCAGTGGCATAGAAATATAAACATCCCTTCCCAATTCAAAATTCCCCCTTTTCCATTTTATATAACCATTTCCTTAGGTTAACTATATTCTATATTTCTAGAATTCGTGTCAATTTTTTGTTCCTCTTATTTTTAAAACAATAATTCTGTACATACTAATTGTATCTCTATGTTTACATATACACTTATATTTTACTTTGGGCTACTTTCATAATCAATATCTAAGATAAGAAATCCATTGTTCTAATTTATTTTAAGTTCATTTATATCATTCTACTACATCACTTTTTTTGCTTTGCAAACTCTGTAGTTACTTGACTCAGCAGATATAATTCTGAATAAACATATAGGTTTTATTGAAATATATTTATAATTTTAATAGATATTCTCAGAACAGATCTTGTTCAGACAGTTTGTGATTTACTTATGATCTTAGAAGTAGTGTTAGAAGCAAGGTTTGAACCTAGGTTTTCTTTACTGGAGATTCAAAATTTTATGCACCACAATATCCTGTTGGTTTGATGTAACAGTGATTTGTCATGAAATATCATGTTTTCTACCTTCCCCATCTTCTACTACTTAGATGTCTTCTGCTATTTTATCTATCTTTACCACTATTTCTTCAAGCAATTCCACTCTATCCCATATCCTTCACCAGATTTCCCCCCCATCACCTTCAGTCTCTGATTTATTTTCAATCTTCCCCTCTCTCCTGTTTCATTTCTAAATCTACAAACATGCATTTCTTCTCCATTTTAAAAAAGTTTTCAATTTATCCTATCACTCTGTCTCTTCCACTTTTTATAATAAAGTTCATGAAAAAGTCATTCCACTTTCGCACCTCTCACTTTTTTCTTCTTTTGGTGAGGAAATTAGGTTTACACAGTTAGGAAGTGTCAAATATCTGAGTTTGAATTTAAACTCAGGTCCTCCTGACTCTATGGTTGGTGCTCTATCCACTGCACCACTTAGATTGTCCTCACTATTTACTTAACCACTTGTAATCTGGCTTCAGGCTTTATCATTCCACTGAAACTGCTCTCTCCAAAAAAAAGAGTTATTATTTCTTAGCTGTGAAATCCAAGATTTTTCTCAATCCTCATTCTTCTTGAACTCTCTGCAGCTTTTGGTACTTTTGATTGGTCTTTCTTCCTTGATACTCTCTTCCCTTTAGTTTTTCAGAATTTCACTCTCTTTTGATTTTATTCAACTTCTGATTTCTCCTTTTCTTTCTTCATTACACACTCCTTTCCCACATCATGCTGTCTAACTATTACTGTCCTTGAGGATTTTGTAATGAGTCTTCCTTTCTTCTTATATTCTCCCTTCTTTCTTCATTTGGTGACCTCATCAACTCACATCAATTTAATTATATCTCTATGTTGATGATTCTTAAACCTACCTATCCTTCCCCAATCTCTCCACTGAAATCCAATCACTTATCAACATCTGACTTTCAAATATTTTGAAATAGATATCCAGTAGATATGTTAAAACCAGCTTTTAAAACAGAAGTCTCCTCCCTCCCCCCCCCCCACACCTCACCCTGTTCTTGCCTTTCCTATTATTGTAGAGACAAAATCTTCCTCCCATTCCCTCAGGCTCACAACCTAGAAACCATCCTGAATTCCTCATTATTTTTCACTCCCTATATCTATTTTGTTTTGCTAAGACCTGTCAATTTCAACTTTTCAGCATCTCTCAAATATTTCCCCATCTCTCCTATCACAATGCCACCACATTGGTATAGGCAATCATCACCTCATACCTCAATTCCTATAATAACCTGATGGTGAGTCTGCCTACTTCAATTCTCTCCCAACTCCAATACATTTGACATTTGAGTGATTGATAATATCTTAGCTCTAACTAACCAGCTTAAGCATAGCTGTAGTATAAGACTCAATGAACTGCATAGACAATGTGCAGTTAAATCTATGTCTGTGATGTTTTGCTAATATGTAGAATGATTATAGGATTATGTCATTATGTTTATGTAGAATGATTATAGGATAATCAATGTAGAATTGGAATTATCTAGAGGTTACCTAGACCAAAGCTTCTTAAACAATTGATCATGAACCCATACGGTGTCATGTAATTGAATGTGGTGGTCATGAAATTATGGTTTATTGTTAGTAAATCCTTTATTTTTATGACTATTTTATATACTTATATAACTGTAGTCACATAAACATTTCTCAGGCTAAAAGGAGCTGACAGTGGAAAAACTTTAAGAATCTCTGATCTACACTAACCCTCTCATTTTACATAGGAGGAAATTTAGACACAGAAAAGTTAAAAGAATTGACTAAAGTAACATGGATAGTGTTTTAGGTCCTTTGGTTATGGAAATACATTTTTCCAATAAGATAATTTCAGCATATAATTAATGCTAATTAGATTTCAAAATCTGAGTCAGAGAACTCTTTGAACCAGTGTGAATGGTATGAGATGGTTGCCCTACAAATAAAGTTGACAAGTAAAGTTTAAAAAAAGTATTTGTTAAGTTTCTCCAAGGGTTGAACAAAGACGCCAGAGAAAATGTCAGGGGGACGCCAGGAAGTTGCTTGAGCTCTCCCAGTTTCCCTTGAAAATCACATGAAACTGGGAGCAAAGCCAAGATGGCAAACTGCAGACAGCTTTCTCTGTGAACTCCTGAGACCTTCCCTCAGACCCAGACAAAGTGAGCCTTTGAACTGGTTTTGGAGTGAGGGCTCCGCCAAACATTTGGACTACAACGCACTTCTATCAAAAATCTATGTTGAAAGAACTGGAGAGAAGGTTAGCCTCAGGGGAAATCGGCCGCTGGTCCAGATCAGACTCCAGCCGGGGTGGAAGTCAGGGCTGCGATAGAGGGGCAGGTTTAAGGCACCCAGGAAGCCCCTGGGAGACACCTGGGCCACTTTGCTCTGCTTTCGGGCAGGTGCTTTGGCAGATTTGCCTTTGGTAAAGGGTGGATCGAGAGCACCTGAAAACGTGGTACTAGTGCAAATCTAGCCCGACCAGCCTCAGACCAGAAGTCAATTTGGCAAACTGCCCCAGGGCAAACAAAAATTGTTGCAGTTTTTTCTGCTGGGGACCGATATCCCAACTTTAAATCATGAGCAAGAAGAAGAGAGCTCTCACC
>JAJPUD010019684.1:743-26101 GCA_023553655.1 Myrmecobius fasciatus | reverse complement strand
ATTCACTTGCATTTGTTCAATTTTAATTTTTAATGTATTATTTTCTTCAGTTACCTCTTTAGCTCCTTTTGTAACTGGCCAATTTGTTCACTGCAAACTTTTTCCACTTCACCAATTTTGTTTTTCAGTAAATTGGTGTTGTTATCATATCTCTTTTGCAGGGCATTATATCCTTCTTGCACTGCTATCAATTCATTTCCCCATTTTTCATCTAGCTCTCTTTTGAGATTCTTTATGCAGTCTTCAAGGAAAGCCTTGTGAAAGGGGGGCTAGGTCATGTCTCCCTTGGTAGCTATCTCTGGAGTTGTTTTGCCTATAGGAACTTCAGAATCTGAGGTGGGTCCTTCTTTCTCTCCATAGAAGCTGTCTATGGTGAGAGCTCTCTTTTGTTTCTTACTCATTAAAAAAAAAAAAAGAAAGAAAGAAAAAAGAAAAGCTTGGCTTCTGTTTAAAGAGAAGAGAAGGTGGCTGTAGCAGTTTGCCCTGGGGCAATTCAGATAATTAACTTCCAGTGCTGGGCTGGTAAGGCTAGGACCTTGTGTTTGCAGATCCAGTTCCAATCCACCTTTTACAAAAGGCAGATCTGCCAGAGCACCTGCCTGCAATCAGGACAGAGTGTCCCAAGAGCCTCAGATAAACTCCCTGGCTGTTTAAAAGTCTGCCACGCTGAGTCCCACCCAGTTTCCTGCCCTGCCTCCTGGAGCCCCATGCAAACTGCCTGAGCCCCTGCCCGAGCCCCTGCCTGACTGAAAGAGACCTGCTATAAAGCTCTTCCAAGATAATTTCTGCAAGAAATGTTTTTAATCCAAATATTTGTGTTAAAAATCAGTGCAGAGGCTTAATTTTCTGTTTGTCTGAGAGAAAGTCAGAGAGGGCACAGAGAGTAGTATCTTCACTCTGCCATCTTGGCTCTGTCCCCTCTTGACTTTCTGTTCTTCCAGATGAACTTTGTTATTATTTTTTCTAGTTCTGTAAAGTAGTTTCTTGGCCATTTGATTGATATGGCAATGAATAAATAGATTAATTTAGGTAGATTTGTCATTTTTATTATATTAATTCTGCTTACCCATGAGCATTTGCATGTATTTTGAACAAATAAAAGATTATTAAAAATAAACCCAATGAGAAAAATTTTAAAATGAACTAAAATACAGTAATGCTTTTATGTTATAGTATTAATCATTTTATTGAAAATATCTTTATTTTATAAATAATGAAATAAAATGAACAATTTAGATTTTTTTTTATTTTAATTCATGCGTCAGTCTAAACCTGAGTATATTGTTTTGGTATGAAAACTATTTAATACAATTCTACATATTATTCTAAAAATGTAAGGAAATTTTTAATATATGTATGTACACATACTTATAGCTCACTTGAAAGATATGCATGGATAGGAATGCATAGATATATCACACATATCTCTCATCTATTTCTTTTTCTATCTACTTTTCTCACTCTCTCCTCTTTCTCTCTTTCCTTCTCTCTCCCCCTTCTCTCTTTATCTCTTTCCTTCTCTCTCTTTCTCTTTTTCTTTCTCTCTCTCTCTTTCCCTCTCTCTCTCTCTCTCTCTCTCTCTCTCTCTCTCTCTCTCTCTCTCTTTCTTTCCCTCCCTCTCTTCCTGCCTCCCCTTCTCTCTCTCTAGCTCACCCTCTCTGTTGCCTCTTTTTTCATGTAAATTTTATATTTATGTGTGTTTTACTGAGGCTTTTAAAATTTTGCCCTCCAATTCCCATGACCCAGTCCCCACCTTTCCACAGAACCTTTCCTTATAATAAAGTATGCTTAAGCAGAATAAATCAACCCACTGTCCATGTCTTACAATATGTGCTTCATTCCATACCTAAAATCCACTATCCCTCCATGGAATGGCAGGTAAGGATACATGTCAATGTCCATCCTCTAAAGTTGAGATTGGTCATTGTACAGCTCAGAAATCACTCTTTATACCTTTCCAAGTTTCTTCCCTTTACATTTTCTGTGATCATTATGTAAAATGATCATCCAGTAGGTTTAAGATGAAATTTCAGAACTATTTAAATGCACATTTCTCTTATTTTTAGTGATTTCAAACATTCATTCAGCTTTTTGTTGATTTTCATTTCATCTGAAAATGCCAGCTAAATTATTTATGAGATAAAACACTGTCCTTAGAGTCAGGAAAACCTGAGTGCAACCCCATGTCTTCTTACAGCTACTTTTAGGATGCTAAGTCCCTTTCAGGATTTAGGCTGCCAGCTAAGGGCATGTCTCAGCCCCATAGGTACTCCCTTTCTACTGGGAGATTGTGACTTCCACTGAGGAACTTGTCTTTCATATGTTCTCCCTACTCTATTATCAGTATCTATTGTATCCTTTCATTTTGTCTGTAATCCATTTCCCCAAATAAATCTACTTTTTGCCAAAGAAAATGATCATTGTGAATTCTTCACATGACTGAACCTCAAATTTTGGTGCCTGGCATTATTTGGTAACAAACCCTACACCATAGATCACGTCAGCAAGGTTGTATTGGGCTATTTTAAAGCTTTTCACATTGTTTAGGGAGATTCTGAGAACAGTGGTCTATGTATTTGTCCCTTTGAACATAGTTAATACCTGAACATGTTTTGATATAGATTGGTTACTAAACATCTTAAAGGGTAATGTTGAATTTAAAATCTATCTACTTAGATATGAAGAGAAGTTGTAAACTTTCTAGGATGAATCTTTTACTGTTATCAATTTAAGATTATAGTCAATATTTATTTAGGATATGTGATCCCTGAGAACTAAATTCACTTAAAGCTTTCATTGATGAGACTTGCTGTTTAAGATAAAATCTCTTGGGACTGTAGCTGATATTATTTGAAGTTTTGAATTCAGATATGATTATCTGATGGAACATCAAGCCAGTAATCCAACATATGAAAGGAATATACCACAGGCTACTCAGAGGAATGTGATTCTGAATTATTACAAGTGAAAGTTATCTGGACAAAAATTGGGAGGAAAACCTTGGCCTCCACTTAAGATGGGATCCTTCTGACTCAGTTTCCCAATGGTGTTCCTCTAAATAAAAACCTATCTTGATTATTCCTGAGCTAGCTATAAGGTGGAATTGTTACTATATATAATTAACTAAAGTCAAACAGAGTTAAGGATGTTTTATCTTGTTATGTATGTGCTTTCAGATTGAAGTCAGGAGTTTTTTATTATAATCATGTTCCTGTTTTACTTGTTATAGCAAGTTTCTATAATCAGGGTAAGTGTTCGATAGAAGCTATTAGCACAATTCAAGCATGTAAGATTTTGCAGTTTTCTATCTGTAAATTTGTGATCATTATATCCTCGATAAGTAGGTGAATATTTGGCTTAGTTATCTATCTGTTGCTAGACACACATGTCTGTCTATTTCTTTTAGCATTTTTGTTGTTGCTGACTTTCGTGATAGGCATTTGTTTGTGAAGAGTTACTCACTCTAATTACTGGGGACACAAATGGCTGGGACATTAGATGGCCCCACATGGGAGCTGGGGGATACAGAACCCCAATTTGTATGCTGATTCATTAGATCCCAGGCCATGGTTGAAATAATTACTAACCAAACACTGGATTTATTAGCGGACCAAGCCCCTAAAACTAAAAAATAGGTATTTCAGCATAGGTTGTATTAGACTACTTTTTTGGCTAAAGAATTTGGGAAATTAAATTTTTGCTGTGTGAAAATAGATGATAATGTCTGGTAAGGTCCTTCCCCCTCTTTGTCTTCAAGGACATATTAAGCACTCACGATGCTGGAACTGCAGACTGCAGAGGTGTTGTGTGGATCATCAATTCTTGCTTCCTAAGAGCTAAAAAGGGATGAGGATACTGCCAATATATAATTCCTTAAAAACTTATTCTTTGTTTCAAAAGAGGATCTTCCCCTTTTTACTCCCCCCAAAAACAATATGTTTCACTCCTGATATCATTGAGAATGGCTCTAGTTTGTCCCCATTACATATGTTGAAAATCCCAGATGACTTCTGGGAACAGTTCTAATTCTTTAATAAAGCAATAGACAAACATGTGGTCCAAGGCAATATAGTCCATAGAATCAATTTAGTAATCCATTTCTTAAGAATCTGATTCATTCTTTCCACTTTCCCTGATGAGGTTAGATGCCCAGAGGAATGGCATTGACATTCAATTTACAATCCCTCTCCATTATTTCTTGTAAAATCTTAGAAGTAAAATATGTTCCTTTATCATAATCAATAGTCTCTACTAATCCATACCTCGGTACAATTTTTTTCAAAATTATTCCACTAATCCCTCTTAAAGCAGCAGAGTTCAGGGCAAAGCATCCAATCCTTCCAACCATACTATCAAATGATCCACTATGTCTCAGTTTCCCTACTGGTGCCATTTCATTAAAACCTAACTTGAATATTTTGGAGCCAGGCTACCTCCTTCCAGAGAGATACTTCCTCAATACCTTCTTATTTAGGTTTAGACATATTATACACTTTTCATATATAATTTGTTTTGCAATTACACATATTTCCATATACCAAATTTTCTTACTTTTACTTCTTTGTTAAAGAGAAAAAGCAAGACAAACATTAAGATTCAGAATATTGGTAATATCTAAATAACTTTGGATAAAATTTATACCACATATCCAGCATCGTTGATAAAATGTTAAAGCACAGCTCATACACTATTTTAAACTTAAAATCAAATCAAATACATAGTTAAACTTCTAGTAGCAATAATTCAATATTAATTCACACATATTTCTAAAATTTTATACAAGAATAAAGTATTCATAATTTTAGCACGTATTAGTTAATAGTAATTTTCTCACATACAATTTCAGAATCAGAATTTCAATTTAAGCACACACAGTTCCAAAATTTAAGATGGCAGAAAATTGTCCTTTCAAGTCCCTCTACAAGTCTTTAAGAAATTGGTGGACTTTAGGCCCCTAAAGGAGAAAGTCAGAGAAATTTGGATCCAAGTATCTGGCTACAGATCTGTGGTCCAGTGACTAGCCCAATCTTCATGCCAGAAATGCTTGGGAGCCATGTCAAAGATGTTGGAGCACCAGCACAAACCCCAGAAGAATCCAAGCCTGCCAGATACAACATCCTAGTCAATAGACATTCCAGAAGCATCTCTAATGGAGAGATACATTTGCTATGGGAGAGACCCCTTAGGAACAGGAAATATCTGGGACAAGCCTCCAAAACTGTGTGGGAGAGTGATCCTTACCAAAATTAATGTCAGAGATTCTCAAGTTTAAAAAAAAAATTATGATCCCACCAGAAAGGGCAACTAACAACAGACAAGGTTTCAATAGAAAGTGCAAAGTGCAAATTGAAAAAAAACACAAGTTTATAAAGACCCTGACCAGAAATCCCCAGGCCCCCTTCTGACCTTTTCTCCCATTGTCTGGGGAAGTTCCGGCTTATATCCTAAATGTGGAAATCTATCCCATAAAGAAAGGATAGTAAAAAGAACTCTTTATACATTAAGTACTTAAATGCTAATTAAGAGGTGGGGGGAGGGGACAGGAGGGAAACGTTTGTTTATCTAAGATAATAGAACACCAGCAACTTTTAGCTATAGCCTAATTTATTATTACAAAGTCTCAGGTCACAATTAGGGCTTAGTTCAAGGGCACATTCTTATGAGAGTTCTTCACTCACTTTATCCCTTTTAGAAGGAAGGGAGGAAGAAAAGGGGGAGGGAAGAAGCGAAGAAGGAAGGGAAGAAAGGAAAAGAAAGAAGGGAAAAAAGAAGAGCAAAGAAAGGAAAGATATGGAAGAATATGAGTAACATTCAATGCTAAAATGAGAATTTTACATTTGATATCGGAGGTAATAGTGAGCAATTGGAATCTGTTACATAGGGATATGGCTAAGTTTTATAGAAATCATAGACTTTATAAAAATCATAGACTATAAAAAAGAGGAAGATGAACTGAAGTAGAGAGATTCTTAAGACATGAAGCTAAAAAGCTCGTGGAGTACTTGAATTCAGTACTGATGAGAGCTTTATCTAGGGTGGTAGTTATGTGAGTGGAGAGAAGACAATGTATGTGATGTGCTATAGAGAAAAATATAGAATTGGCAAGTGCTGAAATAAGCAAGAAATAAGGGTTGAGGAGGACTGTTAGGTTGTTACCCTAGGGACTAGAAGGATGGTGATGTCCTCAGTAGTTAAGGAACAGCTTAGAAGAGAGGAGAGGTGGGGGAAAAGATAGAATTCTATTTTGAAAGTGTTGAGTTTGAGACATCTAATGCTATTTAAAATGTCTAACAGGCAGTTGATGATGCAGTACTAGGGCTCGGGACAGTCATTAGGTAAATGGACCTAGGAATCACCCTCACAGAGATCACTGAACCTAAAAGAGCTGATCAAATCCCTTTGAGAGAATAATGTTGTGCCACAGTTCCCATGTCTCAGTTTCCCTCAGTTGTTCTGTTTCAGTTTCCCTTAATTGTTCTGCCCAAAAATAGCAACCTCCTTCCTTCTAACCATCAGAAATAATAGGACTCACATTCCAAAGGAGTCATAAAACCTCCAGATGGTCAGCCTCAATATACCCCTTATCTTTTGGCTCCAGACTTTTCCCAAACTCAGCACTCTTTACTCCCTACCTGCCAGAACTGAATTTATAGTCTTAGTACTCTTCTTTCTTACTCCCTACCTGTCAGAATTGAATTGATAGTCCTTCCTGGAATTCAAATCTCCTCCCCTCCCCAGTGCTCAAACCACTCCTTTTGCCTAGTGAGTTCTTTGTTCCCAGTGCTCAACCCCTCCTTCTGAGTCTGAGTGCAGAAGATCTATAAGAATGCTATGACCAAACTTACTATTTGCTGGACCTGCTTGAGAACCAATTGGCTGGCATGTCTGTCAGTCTAAACTCACAGTGGACTGTGTGTTTTGAGACAAGAGTCCCAGCAGTCCCAATCCATAGCTATGGATTCTGAACTCTCAATTAATATCAATAAAATATTATCTAACCTCCAATGTGTGATACTGCCTCAGTTTCTCCCTGAGTATTACATTATATAAGAATAATGCAAAGTCCATTTATGCAAAAGATATTCCAGGAAAGGGAAAAATCAAACAAGCAGCCAAATAAAACATTTATTAAGTGTCTACTATGTGACAGCTAGATGCTATAATAGAGCGCCAGGCCTGCAATCAGGAAAACTCATCTTCCCCAGTTGAAATAGGGTCTCCTACACTTAATAGCAGTGTGACCTTGGGAGTTATCTGAATTGAGATAATTAATCCTGTAGGAGCTGATAAAATCATCAAGAGAGAAAAGAAGATACAGGGCAGAGGCTAGGCTTGCACCCACAGATAAAGTTTGGGAGAAGTGACAAGATTAAAAAAAATTTTATAAAGATTCCTGAAAGGGAATAATCACAGTAATGAGAGGAATATTGAAAGTCATAAAATACCCAGAGAAGAAAGTATACTGGAAGAGCAGTGAACAGTGTCAAATACAGGAAGGACTGAGAAAAAAGCCATTAGACTTGGCAATTAAAGAATCATTAGTAACTTCAAATGAACATTTTCAATTGAGTGATGAGGCCCAGAGGGTTTTGAAGGCCACACAGAGTAAACAGAGCCAAGAGAATAGGCAATTTGTCCAAGGAGAGTGACTGAGAAAAGGAAGAAATATACAGAATAATAGCAAAGAGTTCTTAAAGTATGATATTTAGGAAAGAAAAGTGTCTGTTCTTAAACTAAAATTTAAATATAGGTGAGATAATTAGATTCATATATTTATGTTTCTCTGGATGTTATTTATACTTAGACTGATTTGCAGTCATAAACTTTAAAGGACAGAAGCATTAGAGTAAATCTTATTTAAGAATATCAATTGGTTCCATTATGACATTATGTAAGCTCTTTTAAAAGACAGGCTCTCTCCCTCCTCCAAATCAAGTCAACTTTCTTCTTTACAAATTAGAAAAATAAATTATTTTTAAAAAATGAAAAGACAGTTTAAAAATGTCTATAAAATCAGTAAGGAATGGTTGGCAAAATAAGATTGCATTGAAAATGAAAATATCATGAGTATGTGATGTTTGGAATAGATCCTGGAGAATTCAAAAAAGTGGCATAGAATATTAATCCTGGAAGGGGGTCTCAGTATAACCTGTTAAATTTATAGATGAACAACCCTAATGCCAGAATTATTTAAGATCATTTTAAATTCATACAACTTTTTTTCTTTTAAAGAATGGATACAATTAAATTTTGATCCTATCACTCATCTCAATTTGACCTCATTATTAAAAGACAAAACATACAATGAGTGCTATAGATGTTTATAGGCTAGAAAGATTGCTTCTGGATTAAGTGATCAAAACACATTTTCTAAAAAAGGTCACATTTCAATTCAGTGAAATTCAACAAAGATTTTTACTAGAACTTCAATGGGCAGTGTCTGCTTTGAGGGTCCTATAGGATTGGAAGAGAGGAAAGTGATGAATTGTGCTCTACATTGCTGAAGGGAGGGTGCACATGAAAAAGCTCCCAAATGCACATGAAAGATCTCCCAAATAACTGGATTATTGGAGTGTTTTAGAATAAGTCTGAAATGACTCAGAAACTGCAATCTCAATGAATAGTAGAATAAAAGCAACTGTGTTATCACTAATATATTCTCTGCCATTAAAGCCAGGATGGAATTTAGAAATCAATCAATCATTTATCAACATGTACTAAGTGCCTACTCTGTTCTAAGCACTGTCCTAAGCAATGGAAGTCTGGATGCCAAAATTAAATAGTCTCTGCCTGAATTCAAGGATATTGCATTCTACTAAACTAAGATCATTGTAACAATAGAGAATTATATATAAGGCATAGAGATACAAAAGTGCAACATTTTTCAAAAGGCAGCAACTGAGAAATTTGATCAGATGGGAAGATTCTTGAACAAGAAAAGTGGGAGTAATGCTATAAAAACAGGTGACAGATTATAAAATGTTTTCAATACTAGGGCTAGGAAGAACTTGAGTTTTCTTCTAAATGTCATCTCTGTTAGATCTTAAAGGAGGGAAAGGGACCCACATGTGCTAAAATGTTTGTGGCAGCCCTTTTTGTAGTGGCAAGAAGCTGGAAACTGAGTGGATGCCCATCAATTGGAGAATGGCTGAATAAGTTATGGTATATGAATGCCGTGGAATAGTATTGTTCTGTAAGAAACGACCAGCAGAATGATTTCAGAAAGGGCTGGAGAGACTTGCATGAACTGATGCTGAGTGAAATGAGCAGAACCAGGAAATTATTATACACAGCAACAGCAAGACTATATGATGATCAATTCTGATCTCTTCAATGAGATGACTCAAATCAGCTCCAATTGTTCAGTGATGAAAAGAGAGACATCTACACCCAAAGAGAGGACAGTGGGAACTGAATGTGGACCACAACATAACATTTTCACTATTTCTGTTATTGTTTGCTTGCGTTTTGTTTTCTTTCTCAGTTTTTTTTTCCTTCTTGAGCTGATTTTTCTTGTTTAGAAGGATAACTGTATAACTATGTATACATATATTGGATTTAACATATATTGTAACTTATTTAACATCTGGGGGGAGGATGGGGAGAAAGAGGGCAAAATGTGGAACAAGGTTTTGCAAGTGTCAATGTTGAAAAAATTACTCATGCATATGTTTTATAAATAAAAAGCTTTAATAAAAAAACAAAAAATAAAAAATAAATTAATACCATCTCTATTTTGCCATGATTTTGGTTTCTTCAGATTTTTCCTCTATCTCTAATCTTTACAGAAGATCAGGTAGTGGTGTTAAATTTCTGTAGAGATTAAAAATGGATAAAGTTTTCTAATGTCATTTTGCTTTATAGAAAATACAAAGGAGATGAAGAGGAGATACAAGAGATAGAGTTACAGGGGAGTTATATTTGCAGCCTAGAGTTGCAGGGGAGTTATGGCATTTATAGTCCTACAGTTTAATTGGGGTCAGTATTCTCCTTTCCTTAGTCTGATTGTGGATCCTGTGAAAAGACCCCAGGGACTGGCCTCAGAATGGTAGAATACTCAATGTTTCCATACAAAGGCACTTAGTTGTGTCTGTGAAGTGCCAAGTCAGAAGAGTGGATGGCAAGTGTTAAGATTTCACATCTAATTAGCAGCAACAGCATGCTTTTGCTGGGAAGGCTTAATGTTGTTAATATTCATTTCATATTCATGACAATAAAGAACCTGAAAGAGTGAGATATTATGTCCTGGTTTTTTAACCTTATATTTGTTCATTTCTATTCTACTTTAATAAAATACCCTCTAATCTAATGTGTGAGTAAGCATTTGAGCTTACTCCCATTTGAGGGGAATGCAATTTGGAAATATTATTATTTCAATGTGATCGGGATAAATAAGTTATGTATTCTATAAAGAATATGCCTGCCCTTAGAATATACAAAATTTGGTTGTGACACTTAGAAGTAAAATGTGGACCCAATTCATGCATGGTTTGAGAGATTAGAAGGGGGACTTGGGGTATAGATATCAGGTACCTATGCAGACAAAAGAAAATAGAACAACATGAGCTTGGAGCATCACCCAATGTTCATTTATGTGAAGACTGTACCCTGCATAGTTATTTTATTTCTATGCCAAATAAACAATAGGGGATTCTCTCAACATGAGATTACCCTTAGGAGGTACATGAAGAACTAGTTGTCCCTGTATAAGTATACATATACTTTGCTGCTTCCTCTTTATACAAAGAGAATGGGGATCCTTTGAAGCCCTTTTGAAAAGGAATTTCTATGACAGAGTCATAATTAGATTTTTTCCTAGGAAGAAAAACAGCTGGGGTAGGAGGTAAGGGAATGCAAAAAGCAATTCTACCACTGGTTTGATCGCATAAGAAGAAAAGATATATTCCTTCTACCTCTATCAAATGACCTATGTCCATTCTTCCCCATTTCCAGATTAGGAAAGTGGTTGGATCAAGGATTGGACCCCTGAGGTGTTGTATCTATACCATGTAAAGATTGGTGAAGGGCAGTGGCTATTGTAGAACAGAACATGACCCCACACAAGCAAGAAAACATAACTTCCCCATACCCCAGAAATAGCCTTCATTCAACAAAATACTCTGGATATCATCATAATTGTGCATTAAGAACATGAATCTGGTAGTAGAATAGAAGATGGATAGGAAAGGAGACATGCTGAAGGCAAAAAGCACATTGAGAAGGCAATCATAAGAATCTAGGTGAGAGGCAATAAAGACCTGAACTATGGCATTCAAACTTGAATGAAAAGAATGAATGGAAGAAAGACTGTGAAAGAATAATTGAAAAGATTAGGAGATTACTCCCCAATTATCATAACTTGTTAAGGTATAATTGTCATTCCTATTTCAAAGGATAACAATCTGTATTCTGGTTCTCATTTTATTTGTATCACACTATCTTTATGATCCATTTTTCTAAACACTGAACAAATTTAAATGAATTTCCCACAAAATCAATTTCTGACAATTAAGTAAAATTATAGGACAGTGAAATTTTATTTGAGCAATTGTTTGACCAAGCTGGTTGGGGGAGTTAAAAACAGAATGCATATTTTATTTAAATAAATCCTTTGTTATTTTCAAATATGACATTGGCTGTTAAACTAAAAAGTCATAAACAAATAATAGAAAAGAAAGCCAGTATTTTGAAAAGAGACATAGCTTTTGCTCCACAGGGGGAAAAAGCAATAACATGGGCCTTCAATAGCAAGTCCAATAACACTCCAATAGTTCTCACTATATTATTTTCTAATATTTGTTAGCTCTCCAGGCATGAAATGCTTTTTATTTATTCATAACTTTTATTATTGGCATAGGATGCAAGAAATACTGCATCAAAGGCAAGTTCTAAAGTCTGTTGAAAAGTAAAATGCAGTACAGCAATATGGGTTTTTTCTAGATGTTTCATTACATTCTCAAAGTGTTTTCCTAGAAAAATTGTTATTTATGATCTTATCAATTATATTGTAAATCAGAATAAAATATAACAGAATGGCTTGGATGACATTCTTCTCAAACTCAAAGATTCATCCGTCTCTCCCAATGCCCAATTTGATATCCGAGATAATCACAAGAAAAAATGATGGCCAAATTTATTAAAGGGATAGTACATTTCTGATAGCAATATTATACTTTTGGTGGACATATTTCAGGGGTTAATGCTTATTTAAATGTTCCTCATGTGTAGTTCAGATAAATTATACAAATGGCTGATAAGTCATTTTTAATCATGCTTGATATTTTGGGGATTACTGTTTTTTGTAAAATCTAAATAAACCAAAAATATTCACCAAGACATTATATAAATGAGTGAAGCTAATCAACAAGGGCTTAGGTACACAGAAGAGATTCTCAGAACTTCTATCTAATCATTCACCTAATTGATCAAAGTAGCTAGAATTATTACAGAGGAAAATAAATTAATAATTCACTCTGCTTATGTTTAGAAAGAAAAATCATTTAAAAAATAAATTTCTTTCCCAAAATAAATCAAAAGCAAAAGGATTGTTTTTACCCATGAGTAAAAGCTATATGAGCACTCTTCAAAATGTATTAGTTATTTATGAAAAATATTTCTCAAAGAATGTCATGATAGTTAAGCCAAATACCTGGTTCAAAGTCATATAGAAAGATCTTGAAGTGTCCTTAGAGGTCATCTGATTTAATGCCATTTTACTAATGCAAAAACTAAAACATTAAGCATTAAGTAACTCACAAGTTACTAAGGTTACACAAGTAGTAAGTGAAAAATCTGGAGTGTGAATCCTTGTTTTTTTATATCAAATTTTATGGACTGTCATTTTTATTAAACATTTTTTTAATTTAGATTTTTAAAAGCAAGGTGGTCTTTTACCTTTTTCAAATAGATGGGGGACCTTTTTGTTTCAAGCCTTATATATAAGCTCAGACTCAGCTGCTGTTCAGATTCATTTTGTTGAAATGCTTATTATGTCTCTTTTTTATTCCTTATGACTCAATGGACATGAAGTTGGAAAAAGATACATATATGTAAAAACAAAATATTTCAATAAAAATTTCAATCTTTATTCTTAAAATCAATACTAAGATAGGAAACATTTCTTTTAATACATTTGTCAGTTAGAGAAGTATGTTATTTAATTAGATCATCTTTTACTGTTTGGACTGGTAGTATTATTAGAGCTTTATCGAAGTCTCTCAATTATCTTGGATAATAGATACACATATAGATGTAGATATAGATATAGATATAAATATATGTACCCATAACGCTTTTCTTTCTTCAATGAATGCTTTAAATTACTCAGTTAAATTTCTAAAGTCAAAATTCTAAATGACTTACCCATCTGTATTTTTGAAGAAAGCCTGAATAGTAGGAAGTTCTCAACACCAAAGAAATCCTGAGTTCAGATCAAATATGTAAAATCATGTGTGTGTGCAAATATACATGTGAGCTATATAATATACCTGCACATTTTAAATTTGTACAGGATTTCATAATAATTACTTCATTTGAGCCTCATACCAATTTTTAAGATATGTTAAAGTTATTATTATAATCATTTTACAAATGAGGAAACTGAGTTTTAGAGAAGTTTAAGTGACTTGCCCAAGATCACATTACTAAAATATATCGAGGCAATATTTGAATACAGGTTTTCCCAATTCCAGGTCTAGAATTTTAAAATTACATATTAATTCTTACTGTGACATCCCTTTGCAGGAAATAATGTTAAATCGGTTTTTAGAATGACTTTTTCTTTGGAAGTAGCTTGCCTTGAATATTTCATTTTCATTTCTCCACATTTGAGACTTTGTTATATCTATCATAGTAACAGTAGATAAGCAACTTTGATCGCCCTTTCTATACTAATGAATTCATCCTGACATGTGTATTTTGAAGAAAGTCCCCAACTATCCATCACTCTTTCTCTAGAATTCATCATAATGATTCAGTCATGTCCTCTCTGCTAGACCCTTCTCCTGCCATTGATGACTTTTGCTGAGTCTCTATTTTTAGGAAGAGTCCAGATTAGCCAAAAATCTCATTTTCTTCCCTTCAATCTTCCACTCTCCCTTTAGCTCATCTTTTATGCAGTCTTCTTTTGTTTGAATTTAAGTTACTTGAATGCAGTGGCTAACTTTCTTCTAGTTTATATTTGTGTCCCCAGAGTTTAACATAGGGATTGGAATTTAGTAAGTACTTGAAAAAATCTGATTAATTGATTGTATGAATGAATCTGACACTGAAAGACAAATTGTTAATTTAATTGGAAATAAAAGGTCCAGGACACATCTGGTTAGGATGTCTGTAGCTTGATATATGTTTCTTGACCGAACACCCACAAAATTTTAAAGGGCACCAAATGATTGGTTATGGATAAATCACTAGTAAACTCCTTTATTCAGACAAAGGCTTTACAAGACATGGCCACAAACCTATGGGCACTCTCAGTTGTAATACATCAGAAGGGCATAAAGCCAGTTTGATGTCTGATAAATGAGACCTGCAGGCACAATAAAGGAAAAAAAAACCATGTAGGTCACTGAGAAGAAGACAGAAACTACTTTGTCTTTAATAATGCATTAAGCTTTAAGGACTTCCAAAAGACCTAAAGCTAGTCTTGTTCCTAATGGCTCAGGGAAATGAAAAGGACAGGACCTAAGCATGCTACTCTTGGGTTGCCCTCAAGGAAAATTTAAACCAGCACACTCTTTGATATTCAGTGGTTGAGATAAGGGTTAATGAAAATAAAGATTAACTAAAGAAAGATCAAAGTCTTCCAGGAGTGAAAGATGATTGGTCTCTGAAATCTAACTGGGAATAATCAAAGCTGAAATAGACAACTTGATGATTGTGCAGAAAGGAGATGGGACCAAGATTACAACCACTTTTGGGCACTAAGTGAAAGAAACAGAAATGGAATGACAGACAGTAAGAACTAGTACTATCTATCCTATCTTTGATGAGTGGCATCTATGCTGCAGATAAGGCTAGTCAGGGCCTATTTAGATTTTTTTTTTCTTCCTCATTTTTCCTGTTTCCATTTCCATCTTGCTTCTACTATTAACATATAAAGTGTTATAATAATAATTTCTAGTGTCCATTTCAGGTTTAACATTGTATAACATCATTTCCTGTAGAACTTTTTGTTTACTACTTAGAATCCAGTGTAGTATTTTCCCCTCTTTTTTAGGACTACAGAATTATCCCTATTAATTACTCATTAATACAGCACTGTAAGACATAAACAGTGCTATGAAGCAGGTAAGGCCATTATTATCAACTCAATCTTACAGAAGATAAAATTGAAGTTCAGACATACAAATTATTTCTCAAGTTCATAGAGCTGGTAATGCTAGAAGTTGTGATTCAAACTTGGATTAACTCTTTCTACTATACTATTCTCATGTAAAAAGGAGATTAAACTTCTCTGCCTCAGGAGATTTTAAACTCTTTGAAGGTACAGATTATTTTAATGTTGTCTTCCCATCTCAGTGCCCAGCATACTGCATTTTATATATGATTTGATTAATAAATGCTTCCAAATGGAATTGTTGAAATAATATTTTCCAAGAAGAAGCAATTTATCTTAAACTGTTCACACAACAGTGGACACATGCTTAAATCCTAAACTTTAATTTATTTTGTGAGAGATATAACCAGTAAATTACCAAAGACGGTTATGTAATATCTAACTTGTGTACTTTAGAACAAGAAAATGAAAAAATAAAAAATTCCATCATGAAGGAACATTTCAATGTATATTATTGAATAAAATGAGTATAGAATCTTTCATTATTTTTAAATCTCCAGCATAAATTTTAAATCTCCAGATAGAGATTCATTTAGTGACTTCAAACAATGTAACAATTCTAATTCTTTTAAGAAATTGCCCACAATCTCTAATCAAATGAACAAGAATCCATTCTTTCTCTCAATTTAGTTTCTGTCACTTTTTAAAAGGAATAAATTGTCCTATTGTTACCAAAATCCAATTGCCTTATATAAAGGCTAAAATAGGTATTAAAATCTGTTTATGTTTCTAGCATAAACAGGAAAGAAACACAATATTCTTTTCAACATATTCCCTTGGCTCTTTCACCATCTGCATGAGAAGCCTAATAGGAGAGGACTTATGTTTCACAATCAATCTACTAACATTATAAATGAAATTAAGAAACTTCTGTCATATCACAGCTGCTTGCATTTGATGAGAGTTATTGTGAAAAGGCATGAAATTAAAAGTAGGCAATAATATTTAGAATTTTTGCTCAAATATTCACAATGAGACTGACAATAAGGATTTAATGAAACTTTCATGGACACTCCTGACAAAATAGAATAAACCTGTAGACATGCACTTATTGGGTGAATTCATGTAAATGTTAAAGATTTTTATTGTTATTGTTACTGTTCTTGCTCTTTCTCAGTCTAAGCCCGAGTTTGAGAATATATAAAATAATATAAAAGCATAATAATAAAATGCCAGTTAAATGCCCCCAAATTGATAAACATTAAGCAGAATACATATAAATTCACAAATCTGTCAAATAGATATAGATATAAATCTATCAAATAGAGATAAATCTAAAAATAAATATTAATATAAATGTAATCTGAGTGTTGCCCTCTGGAGATATAACATACTTGATATATGTTTCAGGACACTCAAATATTAGGATGAGAGATAGAGGGAATCAAAATTCTTCATGCATTCCATAAAAAAAAAACCTGAAAGAAGAAAACATCAACAACAATACCCACAAAAGAAGA
Source organism: Myrmecobius fasciatus (assembly GCA_023553655.1). NCBI lineage: Eukaryota > Metazoa > Chordata > Mammalia > Dasyuromorphia > Myrmecobiidae > Myrmecobius > Myrmecobius fasciatus. The sequence continues at coordinate 9,304 of JAJPUD010019684.1, read as the reverse complement.
GTAATGACAACACATAAGAAAAATTTTAATGCCAAAATAATTTAAATGAGCAAAGTGGGAAAAATAAATGTGTAATTTTAAAATACTTAAGAGAACTAAAATCAGCTGAAGTATTAGAAACAATGATAATTGAAAAAGAAAGTTATCAAGATATTCTAAAATATCCTCAAAAAAGCACACAAAGAGTTAAAAATCCTCACATTAGCAAATCAAGGCAAAATGTAAATGCATGAAAACAGAGCAAAAGGAAATATACAAAAAAATAAAGAGGAGAAAGTAGATAAATTTTAAAAAAAGAAATCAATTCAACAAGCATCAATAAAACCCTTGCTATGTGACAGGCACTGTGATTATCATTGGAGATGTAAAGACACACACTTTAAAAATATCTATTGCAAGGAGAATATCTTCTAATGGAAATAAGGTATAGAGTCACAGATAAATGAATACCAAATATATACTAAGGAAATTCAAAGTCATTTTAGAAGGTTAGTATGCTAGCATCTAGGACAAATGAGAAAAGTATTGTATAGAAAGTAGAATTTTATCTGAGCCTTGAAGCTATTTGTGGAGTTACATGATGTGAACATGAAGACAGAGACATGAGATATATTATCAACAAAGGTAGAATGACAAAAAATGGATGCTACATATGGAAAAGATAATGTAAGCCAATTTGGATTGAAGACAGAGTATGTGAGAAAGACCAATAGGAAACTGGTCTTAAAAATAAGTTAGTATGTGAAGAGTAATAAATGACAAATACAGGACTTTTTATTGTATTCCAGAGGCAAAAAGGACAGATTCAAACTTTTTGAACATATCCCTAATATCATCAGATCTAAATATAGATTTAACAGTTACATAGAGGATAGATTGAAGAAAAGAAAGAGCAGATGAAGATAGATCAATTAGGAAGACAATTTAATGATACAGGGAAGAGGTGGTGAGGGTTTGAACTAGAGGGTTTGACCTATAAGTGAAGGAGTAGATATGATGGAATTTGGCAAATGATTAGATATGAAGGGTAAGGGAGTATAAAGATACAAAAGTAACCTCAAAGTGGCAAGTCTGAGTAATATACAACAATAATGGCCTTGACAATAAAAAAATAGTTGGGAAAAGGGGTGGGTTTAGGATGAAATAAAATTATGTTTTTAAGCCACTGAGTTTCAGATGACCATGGGTCATACAGATGATTTTCACGAAGGAGATGATCATGGCAGGAGTAGAGCTCATGAGATTAGGGGAATGAAGAAAAATTGGGACATTAATTCACTGTTAGTAGAATTGTGAACTGATACAAATATTTTGGAGAGTAATCTGGAATTCTGCCCAAAGAGTTATTAAACTGCCTATATCCTTTTATTCACCAATATCAATATCAGGTCTATTTTCAAATATGATTAGGAGTAAAGAAAAAGAACCTATATATTCCAAAATATTTTAAGTAGTGCTCTTTGTGGTAGCAAAGAACTAGAAATTGTGACAATGCTTATCATTTTGAGGAATGGCAGAAAAAAGTTGTGGCTTATGGTTGTATGGAATACTACTGTGGTATAAGAAATAATGAACTTGATGATCTTAGAAAAACTTGAACAGATTTGCATAAAATAATTAAGAGCAAAATGAGCAGAACCAAGATAATGTATACACTATTAGCAATGTTTTTAAAGAACATTTTGAGTTAATAAGTCATTTTGACTATTACAAATAATCAAATTAACTTCAAATGGCTATCTATACCCAGAGAAAGAACTGATAAATATGCAAGTATGTATGAAGGAAGATCATACATCTCCAAGGTGGGAGGAGGAAAAAAAGGGGGAAAAGAAATTTACATGATTATTATATAAGTAAAAGGAATAGCAAGTTGTACACAATACATTTGCAGTTTCATGCGTAAACATCTATTATAATAGTTACTATTATACGGTATTATGCTTGTTTTATTCCATAAATTAAAATTAAGGAAAAATTGTTTTAAAAAGGAGAGATAAGGACTAGTTTTATAAATTCAAAAATTACCTGCATAGTAACAATTATTAGAAGAATATGAAATTAACAAAAGAGAGTACAGACTGAAAAGACATAGGAGACAGTACATGAATGGCAATTCAGCAAGGAGGATAGAGAAGGAATGATCAGACAGCTAGAGGAAACTTTGTATTTGACACCATGGAGAGGTCAAGAAATATGAAAATTCAAGAAAAGTCTTTGGAATAAGAAAATTAACTAAAAACTAAAATAGAATTACATGCATTTTAGCTTAGCCGGAAATTCAGTATTAAAAGATAAATAAATTATAGAAACTATTGAAACAAATGAAACTTGGAAGGTAAATCAAAATGTAGCAATTTCAGGTTTCTTAAAATTTCAAAGAACTTAGAAAAACAAAATAAAATCTGAATATTATATTTCATGACATCTTCAAATAAGATTTCCCAGATTTGGTTAAAAAAAATAACTGTAAAATGAAAATAGAAAGATCACAAAGGATTTCTACCAAAAAAACTCTCAATATTTAACATACCCACACACTTCAGAGTTAAATATTAATGCAACAAGAATAAAGAAAAATGCATGATATATTACTAAAGAAATGCTGATATCACATCTCAAGGAAAAGTAGGTTCACAGCCCACTTTTCAAAGAGAATAAGAGAGGATAACAGATGTTTAAATAAAATTTTAAAATTAAGAAACACTGTTCATTAATTTAAAATTATCTTCTTGCAAAATTCAACATTTTTATGAGGACAAGAGATAGAAAGTAAGGGGAAAGAAATAACCCATTTTATGTCAAGCATTGTATTAAGTGCTTTTTAAAATTACATTTTTATTTCATTAAATATTTCCTAATTAAATTGTTTTCTTTTCTTTCCTTTTTTCTTTTCTTTTCTTTTTTTTTTTATTTTTTTTTTTTTTTTTTTTTTTTTTTTTTTTGCTGAGGAAATTGAGGTTAAGTGACTTGCCTGCGGTCATACAACTAGGAAGTGTTAAGTATCTGAGGGCAGATCTGAACTCAGGTCCTACTGACTTTAGGACTGGTGCTCTATCCACTGTGCCACCTAGCTGGCCCTTTGTTTTCTAATTTTTAAACTGTGTTACAAATTCTCTCCCTCCCACCTACTACTTTCCCCCTCATTGAAAAGGCAAGCAATATAGCAATTATACATAGGAGGTCATGCAACACATAATTCAACCATAGCCGTGTTGCAAAAATAATACACAAATAAAAAACCTTTTAAAAAACCTTGAAGTGAAATTTGGCTTTATCTCTGAACTCATTAAACTACATGTTGCTAAAGACTTGTTCTAAATTTACTGATTTATTGATTTTTTCCTGCACAGCATAATAAATGTGGAAATATATTTAAAAGAATTGTTCAAGTTTAACCTATATTGAATTACTTGCTGGATGTGGGGAGGAAGGGAGAAAAATTTGGAATACAAAGTTTTGCAAAGGTGGATGTTGAAAACTATCTTTGAATTACATGTATTATGAAAAATTAAAAACTACTATAAAAATAAATTTACTGATCTAAACTTATAATTTATTATTAATACTATTTTTATGTTTAGAATTTTCAAGTTTATGTCTTTCTTAATAGAATCCTATTTAGTCTTTAAGTTTTTGATTTTCTTCATATTATTAATTGTAATTTTATAATTGTGGTCTGCAAAGCATGTGTTTAATATTTCTAACTTTCAATATTTGTTTAAGAGCTCTTTATGCTCTAACAAATGGTCATTGTTTATAAATGTTTCAGTCAACGTTGGAAATATGCATACTCTAAAATATGCTCATGAAAATAACTTTAAATGGTCTATTGTACCTAAAATTCTGCTTAGATCTTTGGCTTCTTTTTGTTTATCATTCTGTTTTATCTGTTAAAGTCTGAAAGAGAAATGCTATGATAATTTTTAACTATAAGTATTCCCACAATATGCCTTGCTTTTTCCATAAATACTTAGGTATCATGCCATTTAATGAATTTCATCATTTTTGTATTATTTCACTGGTATCTTTAAGAACAATGTAGTATCCTTAGTATCATAACAATGTCTTTTTTAATAATTGGTCTCCTTAAGTCCAAATCCAAAACTCTAACCACTGTGCTATCTAGCTTATAGAAAACATGCAATTAAATATATTTCCTTCCTAATGTTAAAGCAATCAAGTATTTCAGGTATAATATACTATATACTCTGCCATGTGCAACTATTTATTGGTTACTTTCTGTTTCAATGTTTTTCATGTAACATGGTGGTATGCTAAGAATAGCTAGTGTAAAATAACTTCATTGATAAAATTTCAAAAAAGAAAATATCAGTAACAATGACTCAGCAATTACATTCAGCTGCTATTTTAGTATACTAGAAAATAGTTTGTCTGGATCTGGTGAATTAGCCATCTTAAACTTGGGTTTCAACTTCCTACTGTCTATTTATTTTAGTTAATTCCAACCTATTTCTCCTAGACCATAACGCAAATGAGAAACTGAATATTTCTAAAATGGGTAATCAATCAACAATTTTTTTTTGGGTAACTGTGTGGGATTCACTGCACTGAGCACTGGAGATAAAAAGAAGAAACACAAAACAGTCTGTGTCCTTGGATTTATATTCTAAAATAAAATATTGCAATCCTGACATCATTTACTTTCCTCTTTCTTTCCTTTTTTTTTTTTTTGAGGTAATGTCAAGTGGGGTTTGAGTGATCATATTATCACCAAAAGAACAAACACAACAAAAACAATGGAGACAATAACCTATTGAGTAACCATTAATCAGATCCAGTTTAAAAATCTAGACCTTTTTTTGGAGTCTTCCATTTTAAAGGAATAAAAAAAAATTAGAATGATCTGAAGGAAAATGAATAAATGTTTAGGAAACTTTAAATATATATGTTACAATAAATTTATCATACATAAGTACACACATGTATCTAAACAAAATGTGAGAATATTAGCTGCCTTAAAGTATATGAAGAAATATTTTTATGTATTCTATCTCTTCCCCCTAAAAATCTATAAAAGTCATTTGAAAAAAACAAGAAATATAGCATGTTAAATTCTATTTATGAATACTATTTGTATAAGAAATTGTAACATTTTCTAAGTGTTTGTAATCTTAATAAAGAATATTAAATTGATTTGTACAACTGACATGATCATCTCATGAATGCTGTAAAGCAAATAGAATACTAAGTATTAAGTAGCTGCTGTCATATTGATTCTATAGCTTCATATTTACCAAATCTGACTTATTTCCACAGATAGAACTCTGATTTAATCTGCTCCCTCTCTCCTCTGCTATGCAATTCTCCTAACAAAACAGGGTGACTCTTTTGAATATTCTTACTAAAAATCTATTAACAGCTGTTCAAGGACCCACTACTCAAAAGTAGGCCCAGTGACTACTGGTAATAAGAATAAAAATGATAATAATAATAATAATAATAAAAAAGAGGAAATACCAAAAGAAAAGGAAAGAAAATGAGCAAGAAACAGAAAAGAACCTTGATCATAGAAAGCTACTATGGTGACAGGGAAGACCAAAACACAAATTGGGACAAGCTCAGAATGTCCACAGAAGAAATCTCAAAAAATAATATGAATTGGTCTCAAGCCCAAAGAGGCTTCTAAAAGGCAAATAATAGAAGTGGAAGAAAAATGACAAATTAAATGAGAAGTATGCTTGAGAAAGTCAACATCTAGGAAAAGAAAATAAAAAATTTGTCTGAAGAAAATAACTTTTTTAAATAGTAGATTTAACCAAATGGAGAAAGAGATACAAAAGCTAACTGAAGAAAATGACACATTAAAGAATCAAATAGAGCAAATGTAAGTTAATGACTTTAGGAAACAACAAGAATCAGTCAAGCAAAATAAAAACAGTGAAAAAAATGGAAGAAAATGTGAAATATCTCATTGGAAAAATAGCCGACCTGGAAAATAGATCCAGAAAAGACAATTTAAAAATTATTGGCCTGACTGAAGGCCATGACCAAAAAAAAAAAAAAGAACCCGGATAACATTATACATGATATCATTAAGGAAAATTGTCCCAATATTCTAGAAACAGAGGGGGAAATACTGATTGAAAGAATCCATCTATCACTTTCAGAAAGAGAAAAGGCCAAGAACCATTATTGCAAAACTCCAAAACTGCATTCTCAAGCAAAAAGTATTGCTACCTGCCAGACAAACAATTCAGATACCAAGGAGAAAAAGTCAGTATTACCTAGGATGTGTCAGCTTTTATAATAAAGGTTCAGAGGGCCTAGAATATCATATTTCAGAAGGCAAACCCAGTGAGATTCAGTATCATTTTTCAGGGGAGGAGATGGATTTTCAATGAAGTAAGAGACTATCAATCATTTCTAGTGAAAAAACAGAAGTAAAAAGAAAATTTAATCTGCAAAGACAGAACTCAAGAAAAGCATCTAAAGGTAAACAAGGGGGAAACATTATTTAAAGGTTAAACTTTTTATTTCCCTACATGGCAAATTGGTATCTGTAACTCTTGAAAATTGTATCTGTCATTGAGGAAGACAAAAAAATGGCATCCCATAGACTGAGGATGTGTTTGTGAATGGACTCTGATATGATGTCAAACAAAAAAAACATTAAGAGATGGAAAATGATTTGTTCTGGAAAAAGAGGAAAGGAGAGGTATAATGGGACAATTAGTTCACATGAAGAGGTGCAAAAAACCCTATTAAAATTGAGGGAAAGAAGGGAGGGAAATGAGCATTGTATGAAGCTTGATCTCATCAATTCTGGCTCTGAGGGAATAACTTAATCATTCAGTTGGGCATAGAAATTTATCTAACCTTAAAAAGAAGTAGGAGGAGAATGAGGAAAAGAAAAGGGAGCAGCAGGATAGAAAGGAAGGCAGAAACACTAGGGAAAAAATAAGAGAAGAGAAGAAAGAAGATAAAGTAGTGCATGGTGTGGATTTAAAAAAATATTATTAAGAGGAGGGGTGAGGAGTGGTAGGAGATAAGGTAGTAGTTAGAGTGGTAAAAAAAAATAGTAAGAAAAGATGGAGGAGTGATAAGAGATAAGATAGTGGGTGTGGTGGATAAAAAAACACAACTATGGACAGGATAGAAAGAGAGAACAAAAGTATATAAATGGGAGAAAATAAGAAGGAGGGAAATATGGAGAAAGAATGGAATGAAGAGAGATACAAAGTGTGCACAACTATGAATGTGAATGAGATTAACTCTTCCATAAAATGGAAATGAATAGCAGAGTGGATTACAAAACAGGATCCTACAATATGCATTTACAAGAAAGACATTTAACATAGAGAGACACATACAGAATAAATGTAAAAGACTGGAATAGAATGTATTGTCCTTCAGCTGAAGTAAAAAAAAAAATAAAAAGCAAAGGTAGCAATTCTCATCTCAGATAAAGAAAAAGCAAAAATATATTCTATTAAAAGTAATAAGGAAAGAAAGCATATGTCACTAAAGGGTACCATAAATGATTAAGTAGTAACAATGCAAAATGTGTATACACCAGGTATTTTAAGCCAATTACAGGAAGAAATAAATACCAAAATTATTTTAGTTGGGGAACTCAAATTTATGCTCTCAGAATCAGACTAATCCAACACCAAAATAAAAAAAAATTTAAATTAGGGGGCTTAATAAAATCCTAGAAAACCTAAAAATGATAGACCTCTGGAGAAAATTGCATACTGATTTTTTTTGGCAGTACATGGCATATACAAAAAATTGACCATGTATTAGGCCACAAAAACCTCACAATCAAAAGGAGAAAGGCAGAAATAGTAAATTCTTTTGTCTAGACCACAGCGCAAGAAAACATATTTAATAAAGAGCCAGGGAAATATAGACTAAAAACGAATTGGAAATTAAATTATCTAATTGTAAAGAATGAGTGAGTCAAACAACATATCACAGAAGTAATCCATAATTTCATTCAAGAGAGTGACAACAATGAGACAACTTACCAAAACTTACAGGATGCAGCCAAAGAAGTTCTTTTTTTTTTTTTGTTTTTTGTTTTTGTTTTTGTTTCTGTTTTTTTTTTATTTTTTTTTTAAATTTTTATTTTATTTGCATAACATATATGTGGGTAATTCTTCAACAATAACCCTTACATAGCTTTCCGTTACAAATTTTTCCCCCCAACTCCCCACCCCTCCCCTAGAAGGCAGGATATCCACTACATGGTAATTATGTTAAAATATTGGCAAATCGAATATATGTATACATATTTCCAAACTTATCATTGGTGTGCTAGAAAAATCTTATCTACACAAACGATATATCAGATAAAGGAAACACAATGTAAGCAAACATCAATCAAGGAGTATGAGAATGTTATGTTGTGGTCCACATTTCGCATCCCTCTCTCTGGGTGTATATGGCTTTCTTCAGTGAACAATTGGATGTGGTTTGAAACATTTCATTGTTGAAGAGAGCCATGTCCATCAGAATTGATCATCATATAGTACTGTTGTTGCCGTGTATAATGATCTCCTGGTTCTGCTCATTTCACTCAGCATCAGTTCATG
>JAJPUD010019683.1:0-26104 GCA_023553655.1 Myrmecobius fasciatus | reverse complement strand
TCACTATTGATCAGAGAAATGCAAATGAAGACAACTCTGAGATACCACTATACACCTGTCAGATTGGCTAAAATGACAGGAAAAGATAACGATGAATGTTGGAGGGGATGTGGGAGGGCTGGGACACTAATACATTGTTGGTGGAACTGTGAACGGATCCAACCATTCTGGAGAGCAATTTGGAGCTATGCTCAAAAAGTTGTCAAACTGTGCATACCCTTTGACCCAGCAGTGTTTCTACTGGGCCTATATCCCAAAGAGATCTTAGAGGAGGGAAAGGGACCCACATGTGCAAGAATGTTTGTGGCAGCCCTTTTTGTAGTGGCTAGAAACTGGAAACTGAAGGGATGCCCATCAATTGGAGAGTGGCTGAATAAATTATGGTATATGAATGTTATGGAATATTATTGTTCTGTAAGAAACGACCAGCAGGATGATTTCAGAGAGGCCTGGAGAGACTTGCATGAACTGATGCTGAGTGAAACGAGCAGAACCAGGAGATCATCATGCACAGCAACAACAGTATTACATGATGATCAATTCTGATGGACATGGCTCTCTGCAATAAAGAATTGTCTCAAACCAGTTCCAGTTGTTCACTGAAGAAAACCATATACACCCAGAAAGAGGGACATGAAATATGGACCACAACGTAACATTTTCATGATCTCTATTGACATTTGCTTGCATTGTGTTGCCTTTCTCTGATTCTTTTTTTTTCTTGTAGATAGGATTTTTCTTGCATAACTTCTCAAGCATTTCCACATTATTAGCATGTAGTGGACTTCCTGCCATCTAGGGGAGGGGAGGGGACTAGGGGTAAAATTTGTATTGGAAAGCTTTGTAAAGATCAAGGTTGGGGAACTACCCATACATATGTTATACAAATAAAAAGCTTAAAAAAAAAAAGAAATGACCAACAGGAGGATTTCAGAGAGGATTGGAGAGACTTGCATGAACTGATGCTGAGTAAAATCAGAAGAATCAGGAGAACATTATACACAGCAACAAGACTATACGATGATCAATTTTGATGGACATGGTTCTCTTCAACAATGATGTGACTCAAATCAGTTGTTCTGCGATGAAGATAGTCATATACATCCAGAGAGATGCCTGTGGGAACTGAGAGTGAACCACAACACAGCATTTTTACACTTTCTGTGAATATTTCCATGCATTTTGTTTTCCTTCTTAGGTTGTTTTTTTCCTCTTCTCTTTCTAGATCTGATGTTTCTTGTGCAGTAAGATAACTGTATAGATATGTATACATGTATTGTATTTGCCATATAATTTATCCTATCTAGCATGTATTAGATTACCTGTCATCTAGGGGTGGGGGGAAGGAAAGGAAAAGCTTAGGGAAAAAAAAGTTTTTTTTTTTGCAAAGGTCAATGTTGAAAGGTCACTCATATGTTTTGTAAATAAAAAGCTTTATTAAAAAAAAAGAAAAAAAAAGAAAAAAGCCAAAGATGTCATCAAATAGAATGAAGGAGGTAGAGCATTCCAGGCAGGGGGAGACAGGCAAAGAAAATGCCCAAAATCAGTAATTAGAGAGTCTTGTGCAAGGAACAACAAGAAGACCAAAAATACTGAATCTCAGATAATTGGATGGGGGCATAAGATTGAAGGGCATCAATGTTTAAGAAGAATAGAAATGTAGAAGGTTATTTTTCCTTTTCTATAAAATGGGTGTGATTATTGCTTAGTATCTACCTCACTGAGTGGTTGTGAAGATCAAATGAGATAATAAGAGGCAATGCTTTGATGAGAGGTACAATACTGGACTTGAAGTTAGGAGGGCTTGACTTTGAATCCTGAATAGGGACAATAGAAATGATGACACATGTACCTACCTCATAGGATTGGGGCAAGGAGCAGAGGGTAAAATAAAAGACAATAAGATGTCAAGGGAAGTCCATGAACATAAAGAGGTTTGTTCAAAGCAGGAAGATCTGGGTTCAAATACTATAATCATGTTCATGTTGTCTCTCCCATTAGCTATGAGTTTCTTGAGAGCAGAAATTGTCTTTTATCTTTCTTTGCCTCCTCTGCATTTAACATAGTTTCCTGGCAAATAATAGGTGCTTAATAAATATTTATTGACTGACTCTTCACCACTGGATCCTCCTGACTACTTGACCATCTTGTTGTTAATGCTGGACTTTCGTATGCATGGCATTGCTATATTGAGCATCCATAACAGTTAAGGACTAAGCAGACCTTCTACATAGATGAACTTCATTGCTGAAACATTTACTCACAAATTGGATTTCAAAAAAGAAGGAAGTCCAACATTGTCATTTTATGGGTGCAGAAACAGGACTTAGACATGACGTAGCTCATCCAAAGTCATAAAGTTTTGAAATAGCAATATTGAGAATTGAATCAAAGTTTCTTAAAGGGATAACAATGTGTTTTCTCAAGTGGCAATGGCCCAAATGTGAATCACATAAGCATATTTCATATTTTGAATGGTAGAAAACAGAAAAATATAAAAGAAGGCAATGCTAGACCTAAGGGGGTTCAGCCAGTTTACATTCCTGATCTCACTCAAAACAAAGGACTAGGAGAGACATCAATACATTAATGTATCATAAATTTCATTTTAACTCTAAACATAGACATCAACAAATGTGATTATATCAATATAGATACAAAAAATAGTAAAAAAAGAAAAAAGAGGATCATTTACAAAACCTCTATCTGGTTTATCTCTATTTGGATAATAGATTTATAACTGGAATAGACTTTAGAAATCATCATATGATTTCAGAGAAGCCTGGAGAGATTTACATGAACTGATGCTTAATGAAATGAGCAGAACCAGGAGATCATTATACACGGCAACAACAAGACTAGATGATGATCAAATCTGATGGACATGACTCTTCAACAATGAAATGATTCAAACCAGTTCCAATTGTTCAGTGATGAAGAGAGCAATCTACACCCAAAGAGAGGCCTGTGGCTCACAACATAGCATTTTCACTCTTTTTGTTGTTGTTTGCTTATATTTTATTTTGCTTCTTTTTTTTCTTGTGCGGCACAATATTTGTATAAATATCTATACATATATTGAATTTAAGATATATTTCTACCATGTTTAACATATATTGGACTACTTGCCATCTAGAGGAGGGTGTGAGGGAAGGGGGAGAATTTTTGGTAGGGTTTTGCAAGGGCTAATGTTGAATAATTGTCCACTGTTTTGAAAAATAAAAAGTTTTAATTAAAAAAAGAGTGGGCACTGTATTTGTTTCTTTTGCATCCCCAATACTTAATACAGTCCCTAGTACATAATAAGTGCTTAATGTTTCCTGACTGATCCATGTCATTATCTTCTCAGCCAAAGATATGCTTAAGGTAGCCTAAATGAATGGAGACAAAGTATATTTTGTTAAACTACTTTTTTCATTGTTAGAAGGGAGAGTATATTATTGGAGGGATCTTTGGAAACTGTCATATTTTTCTTAATCTGTAAAAATAAATTTTAAAAACTATCTTCAAATTCAATAAATTTGATTTATTTCATCCAAAAAAAAAAGAAATCATCCTAGCCCAATCCCCCCATTTTACAAATAAAGGCATTAAAGAACAAATATTTCAAATAGCTAACTAAAAGTTATACATGTAGCAATGTGCAACTTGTTCATTTTTAAGTATGTATTTCTTTTTAAATATATATTATATTTTAAGTGTATGCTAGATAATTCCAACACTGCCCTGCTTGTCTGTGTCCCATTCTGAACTTTTGTCTGGTTTCCTTTTGAGTATTTTTTTAATGTTTCCTTGACTCTAATATTTTTTCTCTTCTTTTTCTTAATATCACTGTTGTTATACATTCTATCCCTCTACAGCTCTCTAGTAAAAGAAAATAAAAATCCTACCCTGTAATAAGTTTCATGGAAATAAAAATTTTATATATATTTGGACATTTAAATATAAATTTATATTTATTATATATTATTGTATATTATATTTCCTTAGTGATATATTAATTAATATTCTGATAATATTAATGTATTGTTGACATGATGTATATAGTAATAAATTAATAATAAAATATGTTAATATATTGCATATTGATGTTACTTTTTTTTTCTTGAGAAGGCCAATCTGTGATTTAACTCCTTTAGGGAATCCTTTAGGGAAAGAAACTCCCTCTACCAATGGAGAATTCTAAAAGTTAAAATTTTAAAGATTTTTCTGGGATAACTAGAATTTAGTTGACTTAATCAGGATGCCACTGGTAGATTTCAACTCAAGTTTCCCAAGACCCTGCTTATCTCTCTATCCATGGACAACTCAACACAAAGTATACAACTCTATTATATGAGAAGTGCAGCAAAGAATTAGAAAGAGTAATGTGAAGACCTAGGGTAGGAGGGATTTTTTTTATTGGTATGGCTTCATGGAAGAGGAATTTGATTTGAGTTTGAAAAGTAGGTTAAGAAATCACTGATTTTTTTCAGCATCAAAATTCAACAAGTAAGAGATCTTTCATTTCAAGAGAAGGACATTCCAGGCAGAGGGAATAGCAAAAGCAGAAGCAAAGAAATGAGAGAAATCGGATGCATTTGGAGGACAAGGGGTGTTACAATTTGTCTGGGATACAGGTTATATGGAGGAAAGGAGTATTTGGAATTAAATAAACTTCAAAAGGTAGACTGATTCCGATTTGGAGGGCTTTGAATGACAAGTAGTAAATATCTGAGCATAATCCACATCAAGATGTTAACCTAAAAATTCTATTTTGGGGGGCTTTCTGATGTGAAAAGTTCCCTTAATGTCACCAGAGGAAATTAAACAAAAAATAGCATTCCCTGTCCAAAAATGAGGCCTCTACATCAATAAAGGATTCTTTTTTTTTTTCCAAAAAGGAGGTGGGTTTGCCCTAAATCATCCATACTCTTTTATGGCCAGAGATGGAATATTATTAGCAGCACGAGAATAGAATTTTACTCCCAGTAAAGCTAATTCACATTACTGGAGGCTATGGCACTCATTAACTACTATCTCTAGTAGTATGGAAGTAGATGGAAGAACATCTCCTTAATCTCTTGTAGTTTGAGAAGCAAGCACAGATACAGTAAGATAAATAGTGAAACTAATACATTGTTTGTGGTTCAACCACAATGGTTCACAATGGTGAACCTTTAGAGAAAATGATTTAAAATTATTGCAGACACGTTGACTAAAATGTTCTTGTTCTTTAACCTGAAAGTCCACTTATAAGTATATACCTGAAGAAGGTAAAAAATAGAAAAAAAAAGTCCCATGTGTATGAAGATATTTAAAGCAGGATTTTTTATTGTGGAAGAACTGGAAATAAAATAAACATCTATTAATTGGGAACCAGCTAAACAAATTATGGGACACAAATGTAAGGGGATAAGACTATCTTGTTAGAAATAATGAAAGGAAAATGGTTTTCTTTCCAAAGATCTTCAGTCTGAGAGTTTTCTAACTTCTAACTCCGCTATCTACAAAAAATAGACTTTTTTAACTTACATGACCTATTTTTTTATCATTTTTTTATCACAAAGGACTTAAAGGAAGTTTCACAAAAGAGCAAGGCAAGCTAGTAAATGTTTAAATCAGGGCCATTATTATGACATACTTTAACTCACAAAAAGAGCATTAAAGGCAAAGGTTCTTAATCTGGGTTCCATTTAACACCTCCTACTCACCACCCACTTATGGGATTAGGGGAAAGATTCTGAAAGGTCCATGGATTTACATGAGAAAATATGGCATCCTTAGTTTCATTAACCTCTACCTGAAATTTAATATTTCCTTCAATTACTGATATAGGCAGCACTCATTATTTTGAGAAGAGTTCCAAATACTTCACCATCCTGTCAAAAGGGTACAGGATACATACAAAAAGTTTAAGAATGCCTGTTTTATGGTTAAGGAGACAGTGGGCTTTGCACTGGGGTGATGAGGAAAAAAGATAGAATTGTAACCAGGGAAGTTTGCCAACCTTTTCACATGAGTACAATTCTGCACAAGTGAAAAGTTGTGGTCCAGGGGTGTTTTGGTTTACCACAACAAATATCCAGGGCACTGGGGATACATTTTATTGAGTAGATTTGGATTTATGCTGTGGTGAATGCCTTGGTGTTTGGAGGAAAAGTCTTTACAGCTAACTAATGGATGCTCTAAATTACCCAGGCGATGCCCAAGGGAGTATCAAGGGCTGTCTTTTATCCCAAATGAGAAAGAGAGACAGAAACAGAGAGAAAGAGAGACATAGAGAAAGAGAAAGAGAGAGAGAGAGAGAGAGAGAGAGAGAGAGAGAGAGAGAGAGAAGGAGGGAGAAAAATTGTCATGAGATGCTTGTGTGGTGTATTTTATTGGGGTCAAAGATTTCTGGGGAGTGTTGATTACCAGACAAGCACTGGCATGGATTATTTTTAATTCAAGGAGTTTCAAGAAGCTAATTTGCTAAGATAAGGAGCTTTCCAGAAGTCTACCGATCTCTTAGATATCTATGAAACAGTCAAATATTATTCTGTTACAAAGATATTTACTGAGTGCCTACTGTGAATATAGCAGTATGATGGATACATTGATCTGGGAAGTGATGGAAGAGGGGTATTAAGAAATGCAGCCAGATAGATCCCTTATCCCAAGAAAGATTTTCAGTCTAATTTGAGTAAAAGAATATAGAGATAGAAAATCACAGAATCAGAGAACATCAGGTGGGAAAGGAGCTCTGGTCATTGAATCTAATATCTACCCAATTGAGAATTCTTTCCACAATAGCCAAGTCAAGTTATATTAGGAAAGTGACTTTTTTATTTCATTTTTGGAAAGAAAACTGTCTTGAAAGTAATAAGAACAGAAACAGAGACCTGTTATTTTTCTTACATATTTTAACTTTGTGACCTTATTCAAATCACTGAATCTCTCAGTTATGTAGGCAACTTTCTAAGACTGTCAATTGCAGAGGAAATGCCTACCATATGTGGAAAAAGTTTCCCATCCTCACCCCTAGCATTACTTTATATCAGTGAAGTCAGAGTTTCAAACATTGTCCCCAGCATCAAGTAGAATGTATGATATTGAATAGGAATTAACAAATGCTAGTAGAATTAGACTGAATCTCTAAAACATAACCTATTTGAATTCCTCTGAAAGCTTCCACCTCCTGAGACAAGACTGACTTTTGAAAGAATAGAATTTTAGAAAAGATAGATATGATAGACTCCAGGAGAAAACTGAGAGAGAATGGAAAGGACCATATATTTTTCTCAGCTATGTATCACAAACAAATGCAAAAATAAAATGCAGAAAAACAAAAATATTATATGTACATTTTTGACTCATGTATTTAACATCAATAAAAAGGGAAAAGATTAGATCAATGAATTGGTCATGCAAGTAAAAAAAATCCTACAAAAAGAATAAATTTAAAATCCTCAATTAAACACAAAAATGAAAATCTTGAAAATCAATGGAGAGATTAATAAAATTGAAAGTACAAAAATGATTGAACTTACAAATAAAAGTAGGAACTGGTCTTATGAAAATAAACCATTGACTAAATTGATTAAAAAAAAAGAAATAAAAAACCAAACTACCAGTATCAAAAATGAAAATGATAAATGTACCACCACTGAATGTGAAATTAAAGCAAGTATTAGCAGTTATTTTGCCCAATCACATAGCAGGAAACGAGAACATCTAAATGAAATGAATGCATATTAACAAAAATATAAATTACCCAAATAAACAGAGAAGGAAATAGAATATTTAAATAATCTTATATTTGAAAAAGATACTGAAAAATCCATAAATGAGCTCCCTCAGGAAAAAAGTACACCACCAGATGAATTTATAGCTGAATTGTATAAATATTTAAGGAACAATTAATCCCAATACTGTTTAAAATATTTAAAAATAGATTTTTTTTTAAAAAAGTCCTGCCAAATTCCTTTTTATGAAACAATTGGGATTTGGCACCAAAGTCAAGAAGATTAAAGCAAAGAAAAAAAGTAGAGAACAATTTCCTTAATGAATATTAATGCAATAAATTTCTTTTTTTTTTTACATTTTTTATTAAAGCTTTTTATTTGTATAGCATATGTATGGGTAGTTCCCCAACATTGATTTTTACAAAGCTTTCCATTAGAAATTTTACCCCCAGTCCCCTCCCCTCCCCTAGATGGCAGGAAGTCCACTACATGTTAATAATGTTGAAATGCTTGAGAAGTTATGCAAGAAAAATCCTATCTACAAGAAAAAAAAAAAAGAATCAGAGAAAGGCAACACAATGCAAGCAAATGTCAATAGAGATCATGAAAATGTTATGTTATGGTCCATATTTCATTTCCCTCTGTCTGGGTGTATATGGTTTTCTTCAGTGAACAATTGGAACTGGTTTGAGACAATTCTTTGTTGCAGAGAGCCATGTCCATCAGAATTGATCATCATGTAATACTGTTGTTGCTGTGCATGATGATCTCCTGGTTCTTTTCGTTTCACTCAGCATCAGTTCATGCAAGTCCCTCCAGGCCTCTCTGAAATCGTCCTGCTGGTCGTTTCTTACAGAGCAATAATATTCCATAACATTCATATACCATAATTTATTCAGCCACTCTCCAATTGATGGGCATCCCTTCAAGTTTCCAGTTTCTAGCCACTACAAAAAGGGCTGCCACAAACATTCTTAATGCAATAAATTTCAAATAAAATACAAGCAAAATATTGCAGCAAAGATAACACATGATGCCCAGGTTGGATTTATATACCAGAAATGCAGGAGTGGTTCAATATTAGGAAAAATTTAAGCAAAAAATTGATCATATCAATGAAAATACAACAAAAATCATATAGTCATATTAATAGGTGAAAAAAAAAACTTTTGACAAAATACAGCAAACTTCCCTTTTAAAAACACTAAAAAGCATAGGAATAATGAAGATTTTTCTTAAAACAATGAGTAATATCTATCTAAACCAAAAAACAGTATTATCTGTAATAGAAGAAAATAGAAATCTTCCCAGTAATATTAGGAGTGAAGCAAGGAAATCCATTATCACTGGTATTATTTACTATTTCATTGGCAATGCTAGCTATACCAATATGACAAGAAAAAGAAACAGAAAGACTAAAAATAATCAACGAGAAAATAAAAGTACTATTCTTTGCAGATGATATGATGGTTTATTGAAGAAACCTTAGAAAATCAACTAAAAATAATTAAAAATAAATTTAGTAAAGTTGTAATATATAAATAAACCCACATAAACCATGAGAATTTTGATATATTACCAACAAAATTCAGCCAAAAGAAATAGAAAATGAGATTACATTTAAAATAGATGGAGACAATATAAAATACATGGGAATTTACATAGAAAGACACATATAGAAATTATATGAACACAATTACAAAACACTTTTCACAAATAAAGCCAGCAGAATACTAGAGAAATATTCATTGTTCATGGGCAGACTGAACCAATATTATAAAAAGGATAGTTCTTTCTAAATCAGTTTACTTAATCAGTATCATACCAAACTACTAAAAATTATTTTAAAGAACTAAAGAAAAAATTTTAAATCCTCTGAAAGAACAAAAGAATATTTCCTTCTGAAAAAGAAAAAAAACACAATATCAATGAAATAATTGTAAAGGCAGCTGTGGGTCTAGAACTACTATTTTCAAAGTGGTAATGATCCAAATAGTCTGGTATAAGAATATAGATGAGAAATAGTGGTAGAGCAGTGGAATAGATTTGGTAATAATGCAGTAAACAGCCATAATAACCTAGTGTTTGAAAAGCCTAAAGGCCCAAGCTTTGGGTGAAAGAACTTACCATTTGCAAAACTGCTGATAAAACTATAAATCAATTTGACAGAAACTAGACATAGACCAATATCTCACACAACATACCAAAATAATGTCAAAATTGAGCCATAATTTAGACATAAAAGTTTTTTGTTGTTCTTTTGGTTTGCAGCATGACTAAAATGGACATGCATAATCAATATCCATTTTTGCTTTCTCAATGGATGGGGAAGGGCAGAACAGAATTTGGAATTCAAAATTGTAAAATATGAATGTTAAAAATGAATGAAAAATTAGGGGAGAACAGAAAAATTACCTATCAAATTTATACATAAGTGAACAGTTTTTCACCAAATGAGATAGAGAACATTATAGGATATAAAATGTTTAATTTCAATTACATGAAATTGATAGGGGTTTGCACAACAAAACAAAATTCAAGTAAAATTAGAATAAAAGAATGCAACTGGGAGAGGAGAATTTAAAGTGAATTTCTCTGATAAAGGCCTCATTTCTCAAAGGCATAGGGAACTGAATCAAATTAATAAAAATTTGAGTTATTCCCCAATTGATAAATGGTCAAAGCATATGATCAGACAGGTTTCAGAAGAAGAAATCTAAGCTATCAATAATCACATGAAGAAGTGCAATAAATTACTTTTGATTGGAGGAATGCAAATTAAAACAACTCTGAGATATCACCTTATATCTATGAGATTGGCTAACATGACAGAAAAAGAAAATGACAAAGGTTGGAGGAGGTAAGAAAAAATTGTGGATAGCAATACAGTGTTAGTGTGGTTGAGAACCAGTCCAACAATTCTGGAGAACAATTCTGAATTCTGTGCAATAGTTCATACTCTTTTACCCGGGAATATCGCTAGTAGGTCTACATTCCAAAGGGATTAAAGAAAACAAAAATGATTTCATTGTAAAAAGTACTCATATTGATTCTTTGTAGTAGCAAAGGATTAGCTATTGAGCAGTTGACCATCAAATACAGGTGGATGAACAAGTTATAAGTGGCATGAAATAGTTTTATGACATAAGAAATATTAGACAGTAGTTTCAGAAAAAGCTGGGAGAACTATATAAACTGATGCTAAGTGAAATGAGCAAAACCAGGAGAATATTGTACGTAGTAACAGAAATATTGTAACAATGATCAACTGTGAAAGATGTAGTTATTCTGATCACAACAAAGATCCAAGACAATTCCAAAGAACCCATAATGAAAAAAATATGCTATCCACTTCCACAAAGAGAACTGGAAAATTCTGAGTGCAAAGTGAAGCAAATATTTTCACTTAATTTATTTTTGGTTTTGGTTTATTTTGTGGGGGTTTCATGGAAGGGGTAGTGTTTTTTTTGTTTGTTTTTGTTTTTGTTTTGCAGTATGGCTAATATGGACATGTGTTTTGCCTGGTCTCACCTATATAATTGATATTTTGGGGGGCTTCTCAATAGGTGGGAGAAGGGCAGAAGAGAATTTGAAACTCAAAGTTTAAAATATGAAAGCTTAATATGAAAGAGCAAGTAAATGACAGAATAAATAAATAATAGAATAGGGGCTATCCAAAAATGTAATGGACTACCTTGAAGGTAGGTTTTCAAATTAGGGTTTAAAGGCCACTAATTACATTGTTAAAAAGTTAACCTTTCAGGACTAGATTCCATATAAGGGGCTGCAGTTTGCATAAAAGCAATAATGTCATAGAGGAGGAATCTGAAGCTTAGAGGTTATGTGACTTCACCAAATTCACAGTCCTAAGAACCATAGATGCCGCCTTTTTGAGAAGCAAAAAGGAAGCATCACATGGCTCAACATGAGCTCATGAATGGAACACTGTTCTGGGAGACAAAGAGATATACCTAGACCTGAAAAGCTTCTTGGAGATCTCAAACAACACAGACGTGATCTTCTTTAGATGAAGAGATCTAGCCTGTGTCTATCTCTATCTTCAAACAATAACTGTCGCACTTGTGACCAGTTCAATTGCTACAAGCAATAGGCTCTTCTTTCTCTCCTTAAAGCTACATACTGCCTTTATTAACCCTAAATGAAAACTACAAAAATTAACTGATGCTAATTCAGGCCCCTTTCCACAGACATACCATACTAATTTCAATTCCCTGGCCATGGTGCTGATATCCAGACCAACTTTAGTCAGGGAAATGATATTCAGTCTAGCCCTCCCTATACTGTTGATATTAAGGCTAGCTCAGGAGTTGTTTTGAACTCTAGTATGAAAAAGGAATACAGAATTGTATCATTGGAATAGGCAAGGGTTTTATTACCTTTCCTACTGAAGGTCTGAAGCATTTTTTCACCCAGATCCATGTGTATTCCAAATTTTTCTCAAAATGGCTTACAACCTGTGAGGCTCATAGATGAGTAAAGAGACATAAGAACTCTCCCTGTTGCTTGAGGTTTTCTAATAAAGATAAACTACCATACCTAAGCAATAAGAAAGAAATTGCAAACAGTAAGGCATTAGTAGGTAGAATGAAAGCTGAACATCTCACTGCCTAGAAGAAAAATGCAATTATTTAGAAGGTAAGCCTTCAGTACATAAAGTCTTCCCTTTTTAAATTTTATTTTACACAATTTTAAATTTTTCATTTTATTTTTAATTAATGAACTTTTTTTTTATTTATGTACTTATTAAAAATAGAAAAAGAAACAAAATGCATAGTCAAACCAAAAAAATAAGAAAATCCTGCATTGACTGCATCCAAAATTGTCTCATTCTGCATCCTTAATCTATCACTTCTCTGTCAGGAGGTGGGCATCATATTTAACCATAAGTCTTGTGAAATCATGCTTTGTTATTGCATTTGGCAGAGTTCTTAAGTCTATCAAAGTTGTTTGCCTTTTATTGTGGATGTTCTCTTAGTGTTGTTCACTTCACTCTGCATCAGTTCTTCCTGGTTTCTTTGAATGCATCCATTTCACCACATCTTCAAGTAGAATAACAATTAATTACATTATTTGCTATTGTTCATTTATCAATAAACTGAGAGATAGAATACCTTTTCCCACTTCTTTAAACATTACAAAAAATATTGTTATAAGTATTTTTGTCCATGTGGGTCCTTTTCTTCTTTCTTTGAAGTCTTGGGGGCTATAGTCTTAGTAGTGGTATTAGTGGTTCATAAAGTATGCAGTTTAGTAACTTTTGGGGTATAGTTCCAAATTGCTTTTCAGAATGACTGTACCAATTTACAGCTTCACCAAAAGTGCATTATGTGCCTTTTTTAATCATAGTCCTTCTCAAATGTATCATTTTTCTTTTTTGTCATCTTTACCAAGCTACACATCCAGATTTGTACATGGTGGTGATTTAGTGTTTCTACACTAGAAATAGGGATCTTATCATCAGAAAGATATTTATCATATTTATCCAAGGCCCCTAGGTACAATCTAATGTTTCAGCTAAGAATCTAAGTCTTCTTATTAAGAGAGAGGGGGAGAAATCTCAGTAAGATGTCATAGTCTGAGAGCTTAAAGGAAATTTTGGTAATAAATTAATGTCGCCACTAAATCTTGAAAACAATAGGTCTTTATTGAAAGTATATTGTAATTCACATAATGAAAGATGAAGTGGCTATATTTGGAAAAGAGCATAAGTGGAGAAAGAGCACAAAACAAGGAAAAGATAATAAAACAGCAGCTATCCTTACAAGACTAGCAACAAGGAGAGTATTTGCCCCCAAAATTAAAGGATCATATAGCATCTTTTAAAAAATTAAGAACATTTCACTTGAAAAATCAGATATGATTTTTCATATCTTTGGTAAGAGAGAATAAAAAGTGGTCCTGCCTTAAGAGGCCACTGCTTTAAGCTTTACAAATGAGTACTCAAATTTTAGCTCTCAACAGTAATCTAGGTTATATAGAAATAACTTCTAAGAAGTCTTCATTCCATGAATCTAAGGTTTTGTTCACTTAGCTAGGAAGCTAGGAATTTCTTGATGTGGAAATTTTCAAGCATAAAAGATTTCATAAAAGGGAACATATTTAACTAAGGAAAAGTGAAAGATAAGAAAAGAGCAGAGACCTGTTGCAAAATTGTCTAGAATTCTTGAGACAGAAGTACTTGAGTTTTACTTCTTAATCTATCTCCATGGTTCTGAGCTTAGAGTAGCTATTCTTTTTTTTTCATGTTTCTATTATGATAGCCCCAAAATCTCTCTAACTTTTTGAAGAGCATCTTATTTTTACAGCAAGTTGTCTCCTGTTTTAAAATCCAGCCTCTCTTTTCCCTACTTCCTCCCCTTTTTTGCACAACCTGAGTTCCCATTTGTCCTCATATCTCTTTGAATTATTGTCTATCACTTTAATTATTATGATGATAGTTTTAAAAGGAAGAGAGAGGAAAGAAGATAAAAATGGGGAGAAAATCCTGGTGATCCTTTTCCTGGCATACAAGCAGTTGATGGTCTCATATCTCTTTCATGATTTTTTCAGCTTACTTTCAAAGGGTCAGGAAATACTTTGATAGAAAATTGGAGAAATAGATCTCTATAATAATGTAACATCCATGTTTTGGTGCTTCTCTTTTTGCTATCTTTGAGGTTGAGATCTATGATCCTCTAACAGAATCTTCCACGGTTCCCTGAAACCACAGCACCATTAGTGTAGAATTGCTGGAGGCTGACCTATCAGGAGAGGTCTTGATATTAGAATATAAACAGAAACATGTACCAGGGAAGACGAAAGTTCCAAGATTAGATGAAAAGACAAACCTGAGAACTATGTGAACACAATGACAAAACACTTTTTATACAATTAAAGACAGATTTAAACAACTGAAGAATATACATTGCTCATGTATAGACCAAGACAGTATAATAAAAATGACAATTTTGCTTAAACTAATTTACTTTTGGTTTGTTCATCAAAGAATCATTTGAATGGGGTAGTTGGTATGTTTGGTACATCTTCCGCATACATTTGCCTTCTATCTTGAGAAAAGAAGCTGGGCCTATGTCTTTTCTGTTGTCTCTGAGCCAACATAGACTAAATGGCCAAGAAATGAGAGATAAGTAAACAAGCAGAAAAGCCGAAGTTAACTTGTATATTTTCAGTACAATAGAACAAACCTATTTTCTTTTGTCAAAACTACATGGTCCTTAATCAAATTATCACTCTTTGAAAATGATATGATGGTATACCTAAAGAACCCTAGAGACTCAACTAAAAAACTACTAGAAACAATTCACAACTTTAGCAAAGTTGCAGGATACAAAATAAATCCGCAAAAATAATCAGCATTTTATATATTACCAACAAACTTAAGCCACAAGAGATATAAAAAGAAATTCCATTCAAAATAACTGTTGATAGTATAAAATATTTGGGAATCTATCTGTCAAGGGAAAGTCAGGAACTATATGAACAAAAGTAAAAAAAAAAAAACCACTTTCCACACCTGTAAATTAAATAAAGTCAAAACTAATCAGTTGGGAAAATGTCAAGTGCTCATGGGTAGGCCGAGTGAATATAATAAAAATGACAATACTACCTAAATTAATTTAGTGCCATACCAATCAAACTCCCAAAAAATTATTTTGCAGATCTAGAAAAAATAGTAGCAAAGTTCATCTGGAAGAACAAAAGGTCAAGAAATTCAAGGGAATTAATGAAAAAAAAAATGCTGATGAAGATAGCCTAGCTGTGCCAGATCTAAAACTATATGTATAAAGCAGCAGTCATCAAAATCATTTGCTGCTGGCTAAGAAATAGAGCAGTTAATCAGTTGGAATAGGATAGAATCACAGGAGAAAATAGTCAATAACTCTAGCAATATAGTATTTGACAAAACCCAAAACCACAGCTTTGGGGATAAGAACTCACTATTTGAAAAAAAAACTGCTGGGAAAATTGTAAACTAGTATGGAAGAAATTAGGGCTTGACCCACACCTAACACCACATAGCAAGATAAGATCTAAGTGGGTTCATGATTTAGATATAAAGAGTGATATTATAAGCAAATTAGAGGAACATAGGATAGTTTACCTCTTAGACCTGTGGAGAAGGAAGGAATTTGTGTCCAAAGAAGAAATGGAACTCTTAATTGAACACCAGATAGATAATTTTGATTATATTAAAAGTTTTTATACAAACAAAACTAATGCAGACAAGATTAGGAGGGAAGCAATAAATTGGAAAATCATCTTAACATTTAAAGGTTCTGATAAAGGCCTCATTTCTAAAATATATAGAGAATTGTCTCATATTTATAAGAATTCAAGCCACTCTCCAATCAATAAATGGTCAAAGGATATGAACCGATAATTTTCAGATGATGAAACTGAAACTATTTCTAGTCATATGGAAAAGTGCTCCAAATCACTATTGAGCAAAGAAATGCAAATTAAAACAATTCTGATGTACCACTACACACCTGTCAGATTAGCTAAAATGACATGAAAAGATAATGACAAATGTTGGCGGGGATGTGGGATAACTGGGGCACTGATATGTTGTTGGTGGAACTGTTAATGGATCCAACCATTCGGGAGAGCAACTTGGAACTATGCTCAAAAAGTTATCAAACTGTGCATACCCTTTGACCCAGCACTGTTTCTATTGGGCCTATATCCCAAAGAGATGTTAAAGGAGGGAAAGGGAACCACATGTGAAAAAATGTTTGTGGCAGCCCTTTTTGTAGTGTCTAGAAACTGGAAACTGAGTGGATGCCCATCAATTGGAGAATGGCTGAATAAATTATGGTATATGACTGTCATGGAATATTATTGTTCTGTAAGAAATGACCAGCAGGATGATTTCTGAAAGGCCTGGAGAAACTTGCATGAACTGATGCTAAATGAAATGAACAGAACCAGGAGATCATTATACATGGCAACAACAAGACTATATGACAATCAATCTCTTCAACAATGAGATGATTCAAACCAGTTCTAGTTGTTCAGTGATGAAGAAAGCCATATACACCCAGGGAGAGACCTGTGGCATCTGAGTGTGGACCACAACATAGCATAGCATTCTGTTGATGTTTGCTTGCATTTTGTTTTCCTTTTCAAGTTTTTTTTCTTTTAGATATGATTTTTCTTGTACATCAAGATAACTATATAAATATGTATGCATATATTTTATTTATCATATATTTTAGCATAATTAACATGTATTAGACTACTTGACATCTAGGGGAGGGGTGGAGGGAAAAATTTGGAACAGAAGGCTTTGCAAGGGTCAGTGTTGAAAAATTACCCATGCATATGTTTTGCAAATAAAAAGCTTTAATAAAAAAAATAAAAATAACATGGTCCTTGATGTAAATGATTCCTCATAATATAACTGCTAACTTCTGTATTAGTTGTTTATTTAGCTTGGGTAATGACTCAGGTGAGAGTCCCTAGAATTTTGATCATTATAGCAAAATCATTTATTAGGAATCTATTCTGTAGACAACCTTGTACTAAATATTGGGTTTGCAAAGCAAGAAATAGAAACCTTTTAAAAGAAACATTCCCTGATCTCATTGTATTCTAGTCAAGGAATAAGAAAACATCCAAGTTAATTTCAATGTACAATTTTAAAGGAAAAATGCAACAGAATTACAAACAAAAGTGGTATTCAAAAAGAAAAGGAAAATGTCATCACTATTGCAGTATTAATAAAGGCTTTATGAAATCAGAAAATCTTAAAGGATGCATAAAAGAAGGAAAAAAGGTATAAGGAACATAATAAGCAAATTTAAAATGTCATGAAGAAAAGAATAGTCTAGTTTAGTTAGAATATCTAATTTATGGAAGTCGAGTTGTGTTGTGAATAGGATGCACAGCTTGGAATCTGGAAGATGTGAATTGAAATCATATCAAAGATATTTATTAGCTGTATTTTAGTCTTTCCCAATTTGAGTTCCCTCATTTTTTAAATGGAGATCATAGTATACACTTAGTTCACACTTATGAAAAATCAAATGAATGAAGTGCATTTACATTTAGGTTCTAGTAATCATTATTATGATCATGATCATCGGTATTATTGTTATTATGAAATATAAGTAATATGAGAGAAAACTCAGAAGCAAAATTGTTCTCATTTAAGGAGAGCCTTGAATGCCCAGAAGCAAGAGTTTCCTCAAAAGATAATGAGTTATAAGCTGTGTGACCCTGGGCAAGTCAGTTAACCTCAATTGCCCCAGCAAAAAAAAAGCAAAAAAAAAAAAAGATAATGAGTTGGTAATGATTTTTCTATTATAGGAATGACAGTGGTTAGTTTGTGCACAATAAAGGCAATTCTTGAAGTGATATGAAGGGAGAAAAAATGGACACATTGGGAAAGAGAAAAAAAAACATGAAGTTCTCTAAGATGATTATGGTGATAATCCAATAATGTGGTTATTACAGTCCTAACTATGAAGTGATGACACTATAAATAGAGGAAAAAGGATATTTTTGAGAAAAATTTTTGAGACAGAATATATAGGCCTTGATAAGTGATTGGGTATGTGTCCAAGGCCCTTATGACTACTTTAATTCTTAGTATAATTTCCAAAGGGTCAGAAAGACCATCAATAGCATCAATGACAATGTTGACCAAATCTCACAAGTCAATCTCCAGTTTCCCTACCAGTAATATCTTTAATGAGAAACTAAATACACTGGTGCAAGATTCTATCTGCTCCAACCATGGACCCCCTCTTGAAGAGACAAACTGCTCCATCATTGAAGGGATAAAGGATCCAGGCAATCCAAACATTAAGTAAGTAGAGGACTCTCACTTTACATAACATGAATATTCCAAATCCAGAATGTAGACTCTTGCAGAACCATCTTTAACCTTATTTTTGCTCCTGGGGCCTGAAAACATCAGATGCAATCACCTTTCATAATAATAGGTTTTTGTTATTAAAACTCTTTAACTCATGCAAGGGTAGTCTTAGACCTACCCTTACCCTAGTAAAATACTAAATACTTTATAAATATTTTATCTGAGTGTTGAAAGAAAAGTTGGAAGAACAATCAATATGAAAACATTTACTAAGCACCTACTATGGTGCCAGGCACTTTGCTTGTCAAAGGACACACAAAAACAAAGACAAACAAAAAACAGTCCCTATTTCAAGGTACTTAAATCATAATGGAACAGACAAAATCTAAATAACTGTGTGCATACAAGAACCATATGGAAGAGATGAATCAAGCAAAGTGCTTGGCACACAGTAGGAATTTAAAAAATACTTATTCCTTTCTCTCTTCTTATGAGCATGGAAATCTGGTTCATTCTTTCATCTTTGGCTGGAAAAGCCCTCAGAGTTGATCTAGTCCAACTTTTTCCTTTTATAGATAAAGAAACTAAGACCAATAGAGAGGAAATAAATTGTACAGTCATATGAGTAATTGTCAGTCACCAAGCATTTTATTATGGACTTACAATGTGTGAGGCACTGCCCTGAAGGAGCTCAAATTTTAATGTTAGGAAAGGCAGTATATAAATAAATGTTTATACATAAATGATAGATTATATATATATACATATATATATAGATACATAGATACACAGATGAATGGATGGATAAGTGTATGGATAAATAGGTGGAGAGATGAATGGATAGTTATAGATAGATAACTAGATAATAGAATAAATTGTATGCAATTGTGACATAAGAAGGAAGGCATTGGGGGACTAGGATGAAGATTAGGAAAAGCTTCTTGCAAAAGATGGGGTTTGAGCTGAGACTAACAGGCATTCAGGAAGGTCAAGGGAAAGAGATGTTGAGGGAGAGCATTCCAGGCATGAGGGACAGCCAGTGAAGAAATTGCTGATTGAAAGACTGAAGGTTGTATGTGAAAAATAGCAAGTGCAGTCTCCCAACACTTTCCTTCCATGCCAACCCCCCCACCAAACCCTCTTACCAGTCATTCTAAGATAGGCAGTGTCTTTGAAAAGAAAAACTTGTTATCACAATATTTCCTGTCTAGCTGTATTTTTCTCAGGTGCCAGTTCCCCTTGTCAACTAGGCAGACAAAGCTATTCTCCAAATGGAGGAAAGTTACCCAAAAGGCAATACTGTTCCCTCAGGGAAATCTTCACTATCGCATCTTTCCAGTATTCCCAACTGTGTTTAAAAAAAAAACTGATGTACATCATGTTAGTATAATACCTGTGTTAAAAAGAGAAAGGGATGAACAGAAAAATGATTCTGATCCATAATTCATATCCTGGAGATATATTTTAATTTTGAAGTGAGAGAGACACATCCCTCTTTAAAACCAATTGAGATGTCGATTCTTGTCTGGCACACCTTGGTGCCTTTGCTGAAGTCAGAGGCTAGGAAAGCTGAGTCACATTAGCAGGAAAGGGGCATTTGGTCTGAGTTGGGTGGAGGGAAGAATCAAACCAGAAACTGTGAAAACAGGAGCCAGAGAATTTGTGTTGTTAGTTTTCCTCTCTACCTGAAAAATTTCAAATTGCTGTTACCCTTCATGAGAAACAACAACAACAACAACAACAACAACAAAAAGTCAACCTACTTCTGTGGAGATGCTCTTTACTGACATACTGATTTTGAGAGGTCAGTTTCACCACTTGGTCCTTGATCTATTTCAGCCCATTTTTCCTTACACAAATACAACCTGATTATATTTCTCTGACAGACACTGTATTGGTTTCCCATTATTTGCCATTTCAAGAGGATGTAGTGGGGTGTTCCCAAATAAATACTCTACTCCCACATCTCTTACTTTAAAAAGAATTGCATTACTATATTTTTATTTTTAACCACCTTCATTTCTGAAAATATACTTCCCAGTGAAGAGATAAACAAATGTGCCCTGAATTTAAATGTTTGTTACCCTTATAATAAAGAATAAAAGAGGGAGAAGAAACAGCTCAGCAAAACTAACATATCAACTGAGCATGACAGTATATGTAATGCTCTGCATAGTAGTCCCCCACTTTTGTAAAGTAGGGAGACAGGTGTGTAAATTTTCTTATCTCTTCTAATTTATCTTTTTGCAGTATTTGATTGTACTGACCTCATCTCGTGAATACTCTCTCCACTCTGAATTTTCATAACACTGCTCTCTCTCTCCCATCATACCTATCTGACTGTGCCTTTTTAGTCTCTTTTGCTAGTCTAGCATCTATATATTTGAAGTCTCTGTCCTAAGCTCTCTTTTTTGTAAATATCAATTTTTATTTTCCCTTTGTTTCTTCTTATCTCTTTTTATGTTCACATGAACTATTTGTGCTACCTATGGTTAAAGCATTCCAAACTTAAATTGATCAAATCAGCCAAAGTCAGAAGCATTGAAATTTGACTCTAAAATGGAGATGCCATTTTCATCCTCTTTGAGAACAAAGGAAAACAAGCAATGTCTGTCTCTATCTCTATCTCTGTCTCTGTCTGCCTCTGTCTTTTTGCTTCTCCATCTCTCTATCTGTCTGTCTCTGTATCTCTGTCTGTCTGTGTCTGTCTCTTTTTTTCCTCTCTGATTAACTTCTATTAGCATAATTATTATCTCTATTCAAATGACTTTCCCAAATCTATGAATTCAGTTCTCTGTCCTAAACTGCACTGTCACATCTCCAGTTGCCTATTGGGCATTTCAAACAGTATATCATACACACATGTGTATCTCTATCTCTAGATAGATACCTATCTATAGATATAAATATAGATATCTCATGTCTGAACCTGAACTCATTTATTATCTTTCTCTCACAGATCTATCTTTTTTCCAAAATTTTTGCCACGGGTATAGTTATGCTTCTAATCACCCATATTTACAATTTTGGCATTTCTATCTCCACAATATCTCTAGAGTCCAATTCTTTCTCTTTATCCATACAACTATTAAGCTAGTTCAGGTCTTCCTCACCTCTTACTTGCACCATCTAAACAGCTAAATAATTTATTTTCATCTATTGTCTCTTCCCTCCCCCATCCATCTTCCAAATGGTTACCAACATTATTTTTTTAAAATGCTAGACTGATGATAAAACACTTTTCTACTCAGTAAATTCCACTGGTTCTTTTTTGCATCTAGGATCAAGTAAAAGATAACCTATTTGACATCCCTCAGACCAACCCAAAATGTCCTTTCCAGTTTTATCATATATTCACCTTTTTCTCATGTAGTTTGGGCAAAATATTGACCAAAATGTTTATATTAGCACTGTCCTCTACAACATAAACTTAGGACTACAAGAAAAAATTTTATTTTATTTAACATAAATCTGTATAGAAGCTATTTCTAGATTGGTTTGAGAGATGTTTGAGGTAGTATAGT
Source organism: Myrmecobius fasciatus (assembly GCA_023553655.1). Taxonomy (NCBI): domain Eukaryota; kingdom Metazoa; phylum Chordata; class Mammalia; order Dasyuromorphia; family Myrmecobiidae; genus Myrmecobius; species Myrmecobius fasciatus. Next base: position 4,031 of record JAJPUD010019683.1, on the reverse strand, counting down.
CCCTTATTCCATGTGTATTATGACTCTGCCTCAAGATTTCTGAAAACAATTATAGGAATCTTAAATAAGGAAGATAAAACATTCTGTGCCATTCCTTCTGAACTGCTCTCTTTAGGTAATTAATGGAGTCCTTCACAGAGATCTAGGACATTTTCTATAGGTTTCCACAAAATCAAACAAATTTTGATGTTCCTCATCCAAGATAATTCTATTACTAAAGTCCACATAGGATATAACAGCAATAATATAAAGAATTGGAGGTCATGGAATATAATATTCAGAAGGCAAAAGAACTAGTATTTCTTGGTTGAAACCAAGAATCAACTCCCCCACAAAATTAAGCATAGTACTTCAAAGGAGAAAAAATGGTCATTCAATGAAATTGAAACATTTCAAGACTCCAAACATTGTGCTACCTGCCTTCCATTAATAGAATTACTAATAACCAAAATACTTTTCAGAATCCTTTAAAACTCTTCTCAAGGGGAACCTTCTTCATGAAACCTTTCCTGCTTCATCCAGTTGATAATGCCAGCCTTCCTCCCCACCAAATAAACAAAAGAAGGAAAGAAATTTTCTTTGCACTGTTTTGTACATATTTTCTGTATGCATACATATATATATATATGTTGCAACTTTCTCTTTCTCTCTGTCTCTGTCTCTTTCTGTTTCTGTCCATATCTCTTTGTCTGTCTGCCTGTCTATCTGTCCATCCCTCTCTCTCTTTCTCTCTCTCTCTCACACACACACACACACATACACACACACACATATACACGAATAGAATATAAGGTGCTTAAGGGAAGGAGGTGTTTCATTTTCATCTTTGTATCACTATTTTCTGGACAAAAGTGTTTAATAACATATTGGCTGATTCTTTTTTAATCTTTATTTATTTTTATTGTGTATTAAAGCTTTTTTTCAAAACGTGTGGATAATTTTTTATCATAGACTTTTGCAAAAACTTTTGTTTCAAAACTTCCCTTCTTCCCCTATTCCCTCCCCTAGATGGCAAGTAATCTATGTTAAATATGCTAAAATATATATTAAATTCAAAATATGCATACAGATTTATACAATTATCATGCTGCACAAGAAAAAAAAAGATTAAAAAGGAATAAAAATTAGAAAGAAAGCAAAATGTAAGCAAACAACAACAAAAAGTGAAAATGCTATGTTGTGATTCACATTCAGTTCCCATTGTCCTCTTTCTGGGTATAGATTTGATTGATTTTTAAGGGCCAAATGTGATAATTATAAATATACAGTTAAATTTTATATTTATGTCAGATTCATTAATTTATATATTTACTTGTTCATTTATTCATTGTTTCATTTGATTTTCTTACTTGTTTACATATTCACTTACCTCTTTTTTCCATAGGGAAGTGCAATTCAATTTTATTGTGTTGAAAAATATTTTCAGGGAGCCAAGATGGTGGAGTGAGCAACTCTCTGTGTCCTCCTCTGACCTTCTCTCAAGTCAACAGTAAAATAAGCCTCTGAACTGATCTTCAAGTCAATGAACCCAGAAATATTTGGACTAACAAATTCTGCTTGCTGAAGTTACCTTTGAAGAACTCCATAAAGGTCTGTTTCAGTCAGGCAGAGGGGGCAGGGAATGGGAGTGAGCAGTTTGCCCTGCATCCGAGAGAGATAGGAAACTGAGCTAGGCTCAGCATGGCAGAAACTCAAAACAGCTGGTGAGAGTTTCTGAAGCACTCCAGACACTCTGCCCTGATTGCTGGCAGGTGCACTGGCAGATCTGCCTTTTGTAAAAGGCAGTTTGTAACCCATTGCAAACTCATGGTCCTACCCCAACCCCACCCCTTCCCCCCCCACAGGAAGTTAATTACCAGAATTGCCCCAGGGCAAACTACCATAGCTAGTCTCCACTTCTCTGCTTTGCACAGACCCCAAGCTTTTAAAAAATAAATAAATAATGAGTAAGAAGCAGAAGAGAGCTCTTACCATAGACAGCTTTTATGGAGAGAAAGAAAGGCAGACCCCAGATCTTGAGATACCTGTAGACAAAGTAAACCCAGAGGAAGTCATCAAGAGAGATATAACCTGGTCCCCTTTTCAAAAAGCCTTTCTGGAGGATTGCATAAAGAATCTCAAAAAAGAGCTGGATGATAAATGGGAAAATAAACTGAGTTCACAGCAAGAAGGATACAATTTCTTCCAAGAAGGATATAATACCCTGCAAAAGAGATATGAAAAAGACACCAATTTATTGAAAAACAAAATTGGTGAATTGGAAATAGACAATAATGCACTGAAAAATAAAATTAGTGAAGTGGATAAAGAGTGTAATGAACAAATTGGCCAGTTACAAAAGGATCTAAAAAAGGTAACTGAAGGAGCAGCTAGGTGGTGCAGTGGTTAGAGCACCAGCCCTGAAGTCAGGAGGACCTGAGTTCAAATCTGGTCTCAGACACTTCCTAGCTGTGTCACCCTGGGCAAGTCACTTAAGCCCAATTGCCTCAGCAAAAAAAAAGCAAAAAAAAAATAACTGAAGAAAATAACACTTTAAAAATAAGAATTGAACAATGCAAGTGAATGACTCAATAAGACTTCAAGAATCAGTCAAACAAAAACAAAAAAAATGAAAAAATAGAAGAAAATATGAAATATCTCCTAGGAAAAACAACTGACTTGGAAAATAGATCTAGGAGAGACAATCTAAAGATTATTGGACTTCCTGAAAGCCATGATGAAAAAAAGGATCTAAACACTATCTTTCAGGAAATCCTGAAAGAAAACTGCCCTGAGGGAAGGCAAAATCACCATTGAAAGAATTCACCGATCACCTCCTGAAAGAGACCCCAAAATTAAAACCCCAAGGAATATCGCTAAATTTCAGGACTATCACACCAAGGAAAAGATTCTGCTAGCAGCTAGAAAGAAACAATTCAAATACCGAGGATTTATAATTAGAATCACACATGATCTGTCAGCCTCCACATTGAAGGATAGAAGGGCCTGGAACCAGATATTCCAAAAGGCAAAGGAGCTCGGATTACAGCTAAGAATAACCTATCCAGCTAGAATGAGCATTATCCTCCAGGGAAGAAGATGGTCACTAAATGATATAGGTGAATTTCACCTATTTCTAATGAAAAGACCAGATCTGAACAAAAAATTCAACCGCCAAACACAGAACTCAAGAGAAGCATAATAAAAAAGGTAAAAAGGAAAGGATGCTTGAGAACTTTATTTCTATTATGGGGATACTTATAGATGGAGGTATAATTAGATATTACATTGATAATATGAAAAAGAAAACTAGAGGGGAGAAAGGATACCATACTGGGGGAAAGAGGGAAAATGTGGTAAAAATAAGATTTTTTAAAAAGGAGGTAAAAATAAGGTAAAATCTCATGAAGAGGCAAAAAAAACCTAATATAATTGAGAGGAAGAAGGGAGGGAGATGAGCATTGTGTAAATCTTACTCTCATCACATTGGGCTCTAAAAGTGTATATCAGACACTTGATTTCACATAGAAACTTGTCCGGTGGGGCGGGGCCAAGATGGCGAACTGCAGACAGCTTTCTCTGTGAACTCCTGGGACCTTCCCTCAGACCCAGACAAAGTGAGCCTTCGAACTGGTTTTGGAGTGAGGGCTCCACCAAACATTTGGACTACAACACACTTCTATCAAAAATCTACCTTGAAAGAACCCCGGAGAAGGTTAGCCTCAGGGGAAATCGGCCACTGGTCACTATCAGACTCCAGCCAGGGTGGAAGTCAGGGCTGCAATAGAGGGGCAGATTTTAGGCACCCAGGAAGCCCCTGGGAGACGCCTGGGCCACTTTGCTTGGCTTGTGGGCAGGTGCTTTGGCAGATCTGCCTTTGGTAAAGGGTGGATCGAGAGCAGCTGAAAACATGGTCCTAGTGCGAATCTAGCCCGACCAACCTCAGACCAGAAGTCAACTTGGCAAACTGCCCCAGGGCAAATACAAATTGTTGCAGTATTCTCTGCTTTTGACCAATATCCCAAATTTAAATCATGAGCAAGAAGCAGAAG
>JAJPUD010019682.1:13057-26104 GCA_023553655.1 Myrmecobius fasciatus | reverse complement strand
TATATATATATATATATATATATACACACACATACACACACACACATATATGTGTGTGTGTATATATATATGTATAAAATGTCTTTATATCCCTGGGACATAGTAAAGGCTTCATACTATTTGTTAATTAGTTGAATTCTCTTTTGATTGAAAATTTGTTCTTACATACAAATAGAGAATTCAAGTGGCATATGGACTAAGAAGCTACAAAGAAAAATGGAGACTGGACTAGTATGTATTAGTTGTTTTCTCTGGAGGTTTTTTTTTTTAACATTATTATATATTATAGCCCTAGTTATATTATTATAGATAATGCATGTTTATTATATATACAATATATTAAGTATAAATTCTTTATTGTTTATACAAATACTATATTGTTATATATTATTTATTTTACTTAAAATCAATTGCAAAACTTTGTTTCTAACTCCACATTTCTTATTTCTCTTGCCTTCTCACTATTACATAATCACCACCTTAGTTCATACACTTTTGAACTTTTTCCTAATTAGTCTCCTACTCTCAAATCTCTCTACTGCAATCCAGCCAAAATAATTTTCCTAACTCACAGGTCTGACTTTGTCCCTCAAACTCCAGTGGTTTTCTGCAACATCTAGGATCAAATATAAATTTTTCCTTTTAGTATTTAAATTTTTTTTAACAACCTTACCCAAATCTACCTTTCTTTCTTTTTTTTAATCTTTCCTACTCCCCCCCCCCACATACACACACATAAATTTGTTCTACACATACTTCTATTTATCAGTTCTTTCTCTAGATGCAAATAGCATCTTCCTTCATATATCCTTTATTGTAAATTTGGATATTTATAATAGTCAAAATAACTTATTGACTCAAAGTTATTCTTAAAAATATATTACTGTATACAGTGTTCTCTTGACTCTACTCATTTTGCACTTCATTAGTTTATACGTCTTTCCATGTTTTTCTGAGATCATTGAACTTATCATTTCTTATCATATAGAAGTATTCCATAAAAATCATATATCATAGTTTGTTCATCCATTAACCAATTGAAAGGTTTCCCTGCAATTTCCAGTTCTTTGCCAACACAAAGAGAATTGCTATAAAGATTTTGGAATATTTAAGTTTTTTTCCTTTTTTCTTAATCATCTTTGGAAATAGACTTACCAAAGTTATTGCTGGGTGAAAGGGCATAGGTAATTTAATAATTACTTGGGTATGATTCCAGATTGTTATTCAAAATAGCTGGATCAATTCACGATGCCAAAAATTGGCATCCCAATTTTTCCATATCCCCTCCAACATTTGTTGTCTTTCCCTTCAATCCTTTTAGTCAGTCTGGTAGTTATAAAATGATACCTAAAGTTTGCTTTAATTTGAATTTTTCTAATCAATAATGATTTATAGAATTTTTCATATGACTATAAATTATTTTGATTTCTTCATTGGAAAACGGTTTGTTCATGTTGTTTAACCATTCATCAAAATGGGGAATGATTCATATTCTTATAGATTTGACAAAGTTCTTTATATATTTTAAATATGAGACCTTTATCTGATAAACTGTCATAAATCCTTGTTGAATAAATTGGTGACAATGGGTAGCCTTATTTCACCTCTAATCTTATCGGAAAAGCTTCAAATGCTTTTTGATGGTTTTAGATAAATGTTTTTTGTCAATTTAAGAAAAAAAATCCATTTATACCAATATTTTCAAATATTTCTAATAGAAGGGAGTGCTGAATTTTATCAAAAGCTTTTCCTGTATCTAATGATAAATTCACATGATCTTAAAAATTATTGATGCAATTTTGTTATTTATAAACTTATGATTTTATATTATTATTGATAGAATCAATATTTTCCTTATGGTAAACCATTCCTGTATTCCTGGTATAATTCTTATTTGATAATAATATATATCTTTGTAATATAGTATAATCTTTTAGTTAGTATTTTATTTAGGATTTTTGCATCCATATTCATTAATAAAATTGATATATAATTTTTTCTCTCTGTTTTTACTCTTCTTGGTTTAGCATCATACATTTCATAAAAGGAGTTTGGTTGACATAAGTGGGCAAAATAACTTCTTATAATTGCTTTAACTTCACCTTTGTTAATAGTATATTTCCCCCTTTAATTTTTAATACTAGTGATTTGATTTTCTTCTCTTTTAAAAATTGAATTAACATATTATTTATCTGTTTTATTAATTTCCCTCCCCCATAAAACTAACTCCTAGTTTTATTTCTTAATTTGGTAGATTTTCTTTTTACTCTCAATTTTATTAATCTTACCTTTAATTTTTAGGATTTTCAATTTAATGTTTAACTGGAGATATTTATATAGTTTTAAAAAACTGCACATCCAATTCATTAGTCTGTTTTTTCTCTATTTTATTGATATAAGCATTTAAAGATATAATTTTTCCTCTAATCAGTGCTTTTGTATCCTATAGATTTTGATATATTATTTCATTGTTATTCTCTTTAATGAAATTGTTGATTGTTTCTATGATTTGCTCTTTAACCCACTCATTTTTTTAGATTAGGTTGTTTCATCTCCAATTAGTTTTTAAACTACATTTCCTTGGTGTACTCATTAAATATAATTTTATTGAATTATAATCTGAACATGATATTTTTAATATTTTTGCTTTTAACTATGAAATTTGTATGTATTAATATATATGTATAATAATAATAGCTTTGTAAAGGTACCAGAATCACTGAGAAATAGGTATATTCCTTTCTATTTCCATTCAATTTTCTCCACATATGTATCCATATTTATTTATCTGTCTATGTATCTATCCATTGGATCAAGTAGGGTTTTTTTTTCCTTTTTTTGCCACATTGCAAATAACACTATACTTGGTGCCATATCCACTTCAAATTGTGTGATTAAAAGAGCTAATTGGGATGTTAATCAATAGAAAATTATTATGTTCTGAGAATATAGCACCTTCTAGAATAGTCATTTTCTTCATATTGGGGTAGGGGAATATTGATTTCTAAAGTACAGACAACTTTTTTTAAAGGGAACCTATAATCTTAATTTGAAAGAGGTCTTATTTGTTTTCTGCTAGAATTTAGTTAATGAATAAAAGTAAAGTCAAACCATATCAGGAAATATTCCTAAAAATTCTGGTTGAGTCAGTTTATCTGGGCATACCAGCTACAAAGTATTTCTATTCATATCCGTTTTTATCTGATTTGGTACTTAATGTTGTGCTACTTCTTAAAGTATAGACTGTTTAGGAAAACAAATATTTATGGAAAGGAAATTACTTGAACATGTCCTGCCATGAATATAAAATAGTACAATGAAATATTTATAATAAATACTTGAACTTGGTCTTTGCCCTTCTGAAAGGAAAAGAGAAAAATTCTACCCTGAAAACTGCATTTCAGATGAACATCTTAAAACAATTTTATATTTTTAGAGCTTTCAAAATTTGAAATCTCATAAATAATGGGAATTATTTAATAGTTTCAAAGCTCAGAAACTGAAAAAAAATCCAGCTTTTTGTTAGACTACTGAGCATGCTTTTAGCTGAAATCATTACTAACAATACAATGGATTATAAAGTGAGAGTTGAGAAATTGTCTATTCTAGACAAATTAATCAAATTGCCTGAAGTCTCACAGCCAATAAATACTGAAGCAAAGATTTGAACTTGGGTTTTCTAATTGCAAATTCAGAGTTCTTTGTATTATGTCACACTCCCTCACTGAATTCAATTTTTACTTCAATATTTTCTGAAATTTTCAAATTATATTTTTCATTTGTTCTCACTAAAACTTTATGGAGCATGTTGTAGTAAAAATGGTGAAAAGCAGAATTGGGACTAAATATCAAACTTTCTAATGTACATTCCTATTTACTGATATTTACTCATTTTCCTACTTACTCATATTTCTTCCAGTAGCAATCATTCACAAATAAAATAATCTACCTGTATATATGTTTTATATATATATACATATTATGCAAAGTAACATTCTGTAAACCTTATTAGTCTTGTATGCTTATGATTTAAACAAAGATCTATTAAAGTTTAAAACTACATTCTGCCAAACTAATTTGAAAAATGATTGTGTGGCCATAATTGAAATAATCCTATAAAAAATAAACCAAATAAATTTTTAGGGGGAAAATTTAGTCAACTGCTTTTTTTTCTGTGCTATAAAATTACACTCCAGTGTTTTATAACTCAACAAAGTTTTCTTCAATGGAAACTTTCATTTCTGTGTCTCAGTCACTAGGGTTCACATTTTTAAGCTAAAATTCTGAATTCCAATTAGAAATCTTAAGTATGGTAGATATCACATATTTTAAATATACAAAATGTGGTGATCCTTTATCATCTCTCCCAGTTCTTGTTATTACTTAATAATTTTTTTTTGTACTTTGATCCAAATTGCTCATCACTTTGGTTTTTCTTGTGAAAAGCATTATGCAATAGCAAACTAAAAAGTACTTGGAAATGAATATATGAAGCATTTACTTGGACTTATCAAAGCAAAACAAAGCTTCTGTAATAATCACAAAGTAGCGATTAAAAGCAATGAAAAAATATTATCTTCAAGTTTAGGACCTCTATCTGCCATGACATTTCTATTCTTTTGGTTTTTTAGAAATAACATTTTCTGTGCTCAGGAGAAGATAAACAAGAAGTAGCACAGAAGTAATGAAGATATCAAAACATTTGTTCATATGGCTGCATGTCATTCTTAAATGATTGTTTTGTGGTCTCAGTCACTCTTTCTATGCTGTTCCCCATTCACATTCTAGAATACTTAGATTGATAATCAGGCTCACAGCTTTTGCACGATGGCTTCCAGAGACAGTTCAGTAAGGGAGATCCTAGGTAGTAGGAATCATTTCAGCAGCAATTCATGTGTCAACTACTCAGAATAAAGTAGTGATGCTAGGAAAGAAAATGGCTTTGGGAAGCAGACTACATAGCACTGGCAAACAGAGCAGAGATATATTGTAAATCATGTGCATGTCCACTTTTTAATTTTGTCTTTAAAATGGGTTGGATATTTTATACAATGTGTGAATTTTTGATGGGGAAAATTCATCATCTGTTCTTCCATAAATCAATTGAAACAAAAAATGCAATTACTCACCATTGCAATGTAATTCTCCTCCTATGCAAAAACTGAAAGTTAAATAAAAAAATAAGAATGATAATTAAAATTCTTCCTCACAAAAGTAGGCTTTTAGAATATATACTCTTTCACTTCTAAATTGCAGTAAAAAATACTTTTGCCTAATATCGAAATACAGTTGAAGGTCCTACCCTCAAAATACCAGCAATAGTTTGCTCTTACCACTGAAGAAGAAAAAAACCCCACAATTTACAATTCACATCTACAATTACACTACATAAGAGTCCTAGTTATTTCAATGGATGCTCCTTGTTAAAAAGAGACAGTTTAAAATAAAGAGCAGGACATGAATTTAGCTTCTGCCTTTTCAACTTTCAACACCATTCTGTCTTTTGACTGTGATAAAATATTATCTATTGGACTTGTTTCCCTGAAGCTTCATAGGTATCATATAAATTTTGGAGTGTGATATATTTAAATAACAAACTTTTGTGAAATGTCTCCAGTATTCGGTACTATGAAAATTATATTTAAGAAAGTTATATTCATATGAGATATAAATATTCAAGAAATAGACAACTAATAATTTATTTTTAAAAAACCTGCCATGTGGTTTAATGAATATTATAAGTGAAAATGACATGCATTTGTCTGCAATAGATATCAAAGGTCTGAGATTTCATTTATATGAGAATTCTATTCACCAATACTGAGAGCCACTCATAAATTAAGTCATGGAGAGATATAACCATTGTCAAAAGAAGTAGTGACTATCAAAAGAGCGATTCAAAGTCAGGTCTCTTGACACCAAATCTCACTCTATGCCCTATTCCAAATGTATTCAGTGCATTAATTTTGAAATAAAATTTCAGATGGAGAATTGAATATTAGAAAAATAATAAGCACTTTTACCATGTTCTTCCACATTCATCTTCAATCATTCCACCTGCTGGTATTATATCATTGTAGAAGCAGCTGCAATCTGATAATTTGACACACTTCATGGTATTTTCATCCAGATATGGGGCACTGTCAGGACATTTAGCATAGCAACCTATATATGAAAATTATTGAATTAATTGCAACTCTATTGATATCACCTTGTATAAATTTATAAATGTATAAATTGAAAGTTAGTTATTCCATGGCCAAATACAGATGATGTTAAGATGTTAACACTTCACATGTATTAGAAGGATTTATAAAAGCAGCAAGACTCAGACTGAATCTTTCCTACAAAACTTCAATTAACTAGAATAATACAATTATAATTAATTTTATTTTGAGTTAAGTATCAGTAAATAAAACATCTTTTCATTTCTAGTATTATTAATGAGAGTCTTTCAAAATTCTCCTTGCAACAGGGAATATATTCTTTTGTGATTAAGATTCTTTAAGTATGATGGGAGTCATAATTCTGAGTATTGGTTTTTATAGATGGAGATATAGAAGATGTAAACAATTTATTGGAGGCTTAATAAGCCCATTTCATATTCTGGATATGTTAGGCTTTTGAATTCTTGATATCAACTTGTTTTATTTTGATTTGTATCACCCTCCTACAAAAAAAGTGGGGTTATTGTACTTTTTTGTTTCCCTTAATGAATTTATTAAAGACAGAATCCATCCATTTGACAGTTAGACAGTATAATGGGTAGAGTGTTGAATTTGGATTCAGGAAGCCTTGAGTTTGGATAGTATCTCAAACACTTTCTGTCTCAATTTCCTCATCTGTAAAATGGAAACAATAATAGCATTTGCTTCAAGAAGGTTGTTGTAAAGTTAAAAAGAAATAGTGTATTTAAAGCATTTTGCAAATTTTAATACACTACACAAATGCTAACATTGTACTGCAAAGAATGTTTTTTTATTTCTTAATCATTATTTGTTGGAAAATGAGCAAAATAGATTTTGTAAATAAATTATATGTGGTACCTTACAGTTCTACAAAGCAAAATTCCTTTATGTTCCACAGAAACGTATCAAAAAAATTCCTTACCTTCCAAAAGAGTAGCAAATTTTTTCCCAATAAGATGATCTTTGCATGTTTTTGCTTCCACTGTTCCACAGGGCTCATAATGCCAGCTACATTCACCAGGAGCATTGTAAAAATCACAATAGACAGCTGTAATTGAATTGTGCTGAATTACTTTCATTTGTAGAGAGATAACTTTAATTTTTCATTTACCAAAATATATTTTTCAAAAAAGTTTTCATGTGAAAGAGATAATGAATTTATACAATATTTCATTCATTTCTAGTCAATTCCTCTGACTTCATTTTCTAAATAGAGATTATCTTTAAGATAACTTATGGGGTAAATAAAGGATGTTCTAAAGATGTTTCTAAGTTTTGCTTAAAACTACACTGACTTATCATCTGAACAACTGAACTTTCCTTTGACCAGAACAAAAACTAATTTCTTGACCATTAGAAGCACCATCTTTTAAAGTTATTCTCCATTTTATTCAAATTGACCTGCTAGCTACTAAATATATGTGACATTTTATCTTCTGCCTTATGCTCTTGCACAACTCTCCCTTTCACCTCTCCTCCACTTCTCCAATCTGGAATGTGTTTCCTACCACTCAAAGAATTTTCAAGACTAGGTCAGATGGTATTTCCTACATTAGGCCTTTCTAGATTTTCCAGTCATTATCACTCTTTCCTTGTTGAAATTGCTTTGTATGACTATATTTATTTCTTTTTTTTTTTTTTATTTTTTAAAATTTTTATTTTATTTGAATAACATATGTGTGGGTAATTCTTCAACAATAACCCTTACATAGTTTTCCGTTACAAATTTTTCCCCCCAACTCCCCACCCCTCCCCTTAGATGGCAGGATATCCACTACATGTTAATTATGTTAAAATATTGGCAAATCGAATATATGTATACATATTTCCAAACTTATCATTGGTGTGCAAGAAAAATCTTATCTACACGAACGATATATCAGATAAAGGAAACACAATGTAAGCAAACATCAATCAAGGAGTATGAGAATGTTATGTTGTGGTCCACATTTCGCATCCCTCTCTCTGGGTGTATATGGCTCTCTTCAGTGAACAATTGGAGGTGGTTTGAAACATTTCATTGTTGAAGAGAGCCATGTCCATCAGAATTGATCGTCATATAGTACTGTTGTTGCCGTGTATAATGATCTCCTGGTTCTGCTCATTTCACTCAGCATCAGTTCATGTAAGTCTCTCCAGGCCTCTCTGAAATCATCTTGCTGGTCATTTCTTACAGAACAATAATATTCCATAACATTCATATACCATAATTTATTCAGCCATTCTCCAATTGAAGGGCATCTATTCAATAGGAAAATGCATTGTTGAAGAGAGGGCAATGCCAAGGAAGAAACTGCTTTTGGCTATGGCAGGGGATGGTAGCAGCTCCCTTTGGGGTGATAGCAAAATGGTAAATGAGGAGCTACCCTTCCATTATGGAATGACTGAATTAGTTGTGGTAGATGAACGGCATGGAATATGCTTGTTTTATCTAAACTGAGGGACAAATTTATTCTAGGGAGGTCTGGAAGACTGACATGAACTGATGCCGAGTGAAAGAAGAAGAACCAGGTATACATTGTATACAGAAAAAGAGAAGTTTGTATGATATCTCTAAGAGCCTTGCTTCTCTGCAGTGGTGTAGCGAGGCAAGGCCGTCCCAATCAACTTTGGGTAGAAAAGGCCACCTGTGTCTAGAAAGAGAAGTACGCAAATTGAAGGAAAATCAAGAATTTCCCTTCTTTGTTTTGTTTCTCTCGTGATTGTTCCATTTTATCCCAAGTTTTCTTCCCAATAGGATTCATCAGGTAATGTGTATTCACAAAGCTCATATCTATGTGCAACCAAGTAAAATGAATAAGTTCTCAAAATTGATCTTCCTATATGAAGACAAGAACTTGTGTAATAAGAAGAGAGTGTAAGGGCTTAGGAAATCTCAGAAATGTCCCTCACCTGGACGACCTCTACTCGAAGTGCTTCTTCCAGGAGGTGATCTTCCCATAGTGGTCGTTTCAGCTCTGCTTGTCCCACTGGTTCCCGTAGTCCCCATTACCCCTGGGAAATAGGAGAAACTGAGCATCAGATTTGTATGTAGTGGGCATGTAACAGTCACCTGGAGTGGAGATTTCTATAGGACATCTGCTGCGGAACTGTCATTGCAGATGGTTATTTTTGCCATCTGTTTAATGGAGGTCATTGTAGTTGTACAATCTGATGAAGCACCTTTTTGTTTTTCGAGTGACCTAAGCTTCTTGCTTTATACTACTACCTCGATCCATCTATTGATGTTCACTGATTGTTTCTTAATTTCTTTTATATCTGAGGCGTAATTGCTTAAGTAAGTCTTCCAGTGAATACACTGGTTGAGCAGTAAATGCATCTTGGATCCATGCTTTGTATTTGTTGAATCCTCTGAGATCTATGCTGCCTGTCCCTGAGAAGCATGCAGGATTGTCCAATGAGATGGCTCTCTTGTGAAATTCATGCTGGTTATAGATTGTTTTAGAAAATGCTTATTCTTTGTTTCTTGGTGCAAGTAGATGCTTTTCTGTTTTCATCTAGAGTTCAATAGTATCTCCTTTTTGACACAAGAGAGATTGACAGAAAATGATACTTGCTGTGTAGGGATGGGCAGAAGATTTCCCTTGAGAGATATAGATATGGTCTTCCATCCCCAGTCCAAGAGAAAGAATAAAGGATAAAATGTGATTGGAGAATAGGAAGGGAAGAGAGCAAATGAGTTTTTTGTAGCACTTTTGCAAACAGGAGAAGATCAGCTTAGATGGCTCCAAGCCCAGGCAAGTCTTGTCAGTGGTAAAGGCATTTCCACAGAGGATAAGCAATGGAAAGGCAGGCCTTAATGCTCTCAAACCGCCCCAAACAATACAACACTAGTTGCCATGCCAGTGAATGCCCCATTATCAAGCAAGTGTATTTTGTCCTCTAACCTAGGGTTGGAAATAGGACTCTCTTGGGTAAGGACTAGTGGTCAAGCAGAATCAAAATGAGGTGCTGCCTGTCTATTGCTTTGGCTGAGGAGACTATAGTTCAAATGTTGGTCCTGGAGGAGGTAAGAAAGCCGATGAGCCTCATGTCTTCTCATACCCAAAGAGAAGGAATTTGGTCCTGGCCCAATTGACCCAGGCTCCATCAACAACTAGTTGGAAGAGATACCAGGTGTTCAGCATATCTTTGAAATGTAACTTACCTGGAGTGATTTTATTGGAATTGTTACTGTCAGCTGTTGATCTTCTGTTAGGGGTGGTTTTAGCTCTATTTGTAGGGTTGGCTTCAGGGATCAGGACTCCTTCTGCGATAAACACATGGATATTTAAAGGTATAGGTAATGTTCATGAAATGGTCTGGATTTTGAGATTCTTTTGAAAATATGCAGTCTATCTATGATGGCAAATTTCCACGTTTGACTGCTAGGGTCTTCATGTGTATGTCTACTTTCCATATGACTTTATTGATTACCTTAATGAGTTATTTTATCATGGTCACTTCTGGGAAATTTTTCAATTTGCTTTTCCTCAATTACCTTCATTTGGTCTTCCAATGTTTTCATTTCTTCCTGTTGATGTTCCACTTGTTCCTACAACAATTATGAAAAAATTCAGATCAGAAGAATGTTTTATTTTTCCCTTCTGCACAATCCCTAAACAAAGTAGCTGACTTGTATATATGAATTACTGAAATCATATATGTTTCTCTGAGTTTGTGAATGAGGCAAGTGGTGCATTTTAGTCAAAAGTAAGTTCCTTAATAGGAGGATCTGTTTCAATGTTGCCTTTATGTGTGAATACATTTATTGTAAGGAAGCCTTGAGAAGCACCTTTCTGTGCTTCTAGATCTCTGAGGATTGGTTGTGGTGTGTGCTCTGCTTATTAAGAAAGGATACTGTCATGTTTATCCATTACCTTAATCTTTCCAGGAACAACTGGGACAGTATTAGATTGCGAAATTTCAGCACAGAGGAGATAGCCACCTGGAGCTCCATCCCTTTCCTGCTCCTCTTTTTCTTTCAATTCCTTCCTCTTTCTCCTTTGCAGCACATGATTCTTCTCCCTCCTTTCTACTCCATCCACTCAAATGCAAGTTCTCCTATTTCTTCTTTTTCTTTTATGTTCAGTGATTCAAATATGCTGCACTCTCTCTTATACACACACACACACACACACACACACACACACACATTCTGTTTCTTTTGGTATTTCCTTTATTGGATGTTGTCAGCACAGACTTTCCTGTCTTTCAGAACCCAAGGCGCTTATTGATTATTTTCTCCTGTGTTATTAAAGAAGTACATTTTCAGCATGTGGTAGTGGATGGTCCACAGCTGAATATTAAGCCAGTAAGCCTAGTTCACAACTGGCTTGGGCTTTCCTACAATTTTACTACTAGACATTCTTTCCCTAAACTCATAGAATGCTGCCAAATTATGAAAAATGAATGAAGTGAGCAGCCAACAGCCCTCTTGACCTTTTCATCAAATCAAAGAGAGTAGAGTACCTGAAGTTGGTGATAGCCATTGAATTTACCCTAGCAACCAAATTGTTGGGGTCCCTGAAACTGTCCATGCAGTGATATTCCTTTGGACCTGAAGATCAATAATGGCTTGATTCTTGACAATGCTCTGCTCATGATAGACAGACCCTGCATTCTGACCTATTTCCATTTTTTTTTACAAGCATTAGTACATCAGTGTCTGAGACCAGATTTGACTTTATGTCTTCTTGACTTCAAGGCCAGTGCTCTATTCATTGTACCACCTAGCTGGTATTTAAGATGGCACCTTTTGAGCTGGTGATAATTTGAATTAATGATAGTATGGTATTTCCTAATAAAAAAGGAAAAATCTAAGAATAGAAAGGTGACCAATTTGTATGCCCATGATTTGGCAAGGACTTACTCAGCCAGAAGGCAATATAACAATATTAGCCTTTTATCACATAAGCATGTCAGTCCTAACTGAAGCAGGACAATGAATTGTCATAATAGAAAGATTTAAGTTCAGGGGAATCAAGTTAAGTTCATAAAAAGCATTGACTCTATGATACTCTAATCATTTTGGTTGATGAATAATATGCAGTTCTCTCAGAATTTGTTTACTGGGTTCATCTTAATCCCTTAGATTTCTGAGCTCTGCCTTACCTGGCTTCACCTGGCCTTATCTGCCCTGGCTCTTTGAATTATGTGTGTTATTACAGATGAAGCTTCACTGACCCTAAGCAGGATTTCAATTTCTTTCTGTCTAAGAGTTTTCTTGATCATTGGCCTATGTCAACTCTGTTTTGGGTACATAGTTTTCTTAACTGAATTGTCATCTGTATCACTCTCTCTTAGTATGATTACCTCAAGGACTTGTATCGAGTGTTCTCTTTTTATATACTTTTGCACTTAATGAGCTTTTCAGCTTCAATTGGTAAAATTATCATCTCTATTCTTATAATTGCAAAATATAATACCTAAATCAAATTCTACTTAATATGTAAATCACACACACATTAAATAGATAAAAGTAATATATATTTATGTAATGTATTAATACAGAATATATTATAACATAATATACAAAATATATTTTATATATATGCTCTACTCATTTTGCACTAATATATTTGTATATTGTTATATTATATATAATACATATTATACTATATTATTTATGCTATATAACATTATGTATTTTTATAATTTAAAAATAAAGGTTATATAAATACAATGTATAATATATGCATGATATAATACATAATATAGTATATATCATATGTAATATAATTTATAAATATATATATATATATTTATATGTTATATAATATATTACATTAGTATATAAACTCCTTGATAGAAGGGATTGATTCAGTCCCTTTATAGCTTTATCTATCTCTCTCTGTATATATATATATATATATATATA
>JAJPUD010019682.1:0-13047 GCA_023553655.1 Myrmecobius fasciatus | reverse complement strand
TATATATATATATATATATATATACACACACATACACACACACACATATATGTGTGTGTGTATATATATATGTATAAAATGTCTTTATATCCCTGGGACATAGTAAAGGCTTCATACTATTTGTTAATTAGTTGAATTCTCTTTTGATTGAAAATTTGTTCTTACATACAAATAGAGAATTCAAGTGGCATATGGACTAAGAAGCTACAAAGAAAAATGGAGACTGGACTAGTATGTATTAGTTGTTTTCTCTGGAGGTTTTTTTTTTTAACATTATTATATATTATAGCCCTAGTTATATTATTATAGATAATGCATGTTTATTATATATACAATATATTAAGTATAAATTCTTTATTGTTTATACAAATACTATATTGTTATATATTATTTATTTTACTTAAAATCAATTGCAAAACTTTGTTTCTAACTCCACATTTCTTATTTCTCTTGCCTTCTCACTATTACATAATCACCACCTTAGTTCATACACTTTTGAACTTTTTCCTAATTAGTCTCCTACTCTCAAATCTCTCTACTGCAATCCAGCCAAAATAATTTTCCTAACTCACAGGTCTGACTTTGTCCCTCAAACTCCAGTGGTTTTCTGCAACATCTAGGATCAAATATAAATTTTTCCTTTTAGTATTTAAATTTTTTTTAACAACCTTACCCAAATCTACCTTTCTTTCTTTTTTTTAATCTTTCCTACTCCCCCCCCCCACATACACACACATAAATTTGTTCTACACATACTTCTATTTATCAGTTCTTTCTCTAGATGCAAATAGCATCTTCCTTCATATATCCTTTATTGTAAATTTGGATATTTATAATAGTCAAAATAACTTATTGACTCAAAGTTATTCTTAAAAATATATTACTGTATACAGTGTTCTCTTGACTCTACTCATTTTGCACTTCATTAGTTTATACGTCTTTCCATGTTTTTCTGAGATCATTGAACTTATCATTTCTTATCATATAGAAGTATTCCATAAAAATCATATATCATAGTTTGTTCATCCATTAACCAATTGAAAGGTTTCCCTGCAATTTCCAGTTCTTTGCCAACACAAAGAGAATTGCTATAAAGATTTTGGAATATTTAAGTTTTTTTCCTTTTTTCTTAATCATCTTTGGAAATAGACTTACCAAAGTTATTGCTGGGTGAAAGGGCATAGGTAATTTAATAATTACTTGGGTATGATTCCAGATTGTTATTCAAAATAGCTGGATCAATTCACGATGCCAAAAATTGGCATCCCAATTTTTCCATATCCCCTCCAACATTTGTTGTCTTTCCCTTCAATCCTTTTAGTCAGTCTGGTAGTTATAAAATGATACCTAAAGTTTGCTTTAATTTGAATTTTTCTAATCAATAATGATTTATAGAATTTTTCATATGACTATAAATTATTTTGATTTCTTCATTGGAAAACGGTTTGTTCATGTTGTTTAACCATTCATCAAAATGGGGAATGATTCATATTCTTATAGATTTGACAAAGTTCTTTATATATTTTAAATATGAGACCTTTATCTGATAAACTGTCATAAATCCTTGTTGAATAAATTGGTGACAATGGGTAGCCTTATTTCACCTCTAATCTTATCGGAAAAGCTTCAAATGCTTTTTGATGGTTTTAGATAAATGTTTTTTGTCAATTTAAGAAAAAAAATCCATTTATACCAATATTTTCAAATATTTCTAATAGAAGGGAGTGCTGAATTTTATCAAAAGCTTTTCCTGTATCTAATGATAAATTCACATGATCTTAAAAATTATTGATGCAATTTTGTTATTTATAAACTTATGATTTTATATTATTATTGATAGAATCAATATTTTCCTTATGGTAAACCATTCCTGTATTCCTGGTATAATTCTTATTTGATAATAATATATATCTTTGTAATATAGTATAATCTTTTAGTTAGTATTTTATTTAGGATTTTTGCATCCATATTCATTAATAAAATTGATATATAATTTTTTCTCTCTGTTTTTACTCTTCTTGGTTTAGCATCATACATTTCATAAAAGGAGTTTGGTTGACATAAGTGGGCAAAATAACTTCTTATAATTGCTTTAACTTCACCTTTGTTAATAGTATATTTCCCCCTTTAATTTTTAATACTAGTGATTTGATTTTCTTCTCTTTTAAAAATTGAATTAACATATTATTTATCTGTTTTATTAATTTCCCTCCCCCATAAAACTAACTCCTAGTTTTATTTCTTAATTTGGTAGATTTTCTTTTTACTCTCAATTTTATTAATCTTACCTTTAATTTTTAGGATTTTCAATTTAATGTTTAACTGGAGATATTTATATAGTTTTAAAAAACTGCACATCCAATTCATTAGTCTGTTTTTTCTCTATTTTATTGATATAAGCATTTAAAGATATAATTTTTCCTCTAATCAGTGCTTTTGTATCCTATAGATTTTGATATATTATTTCATTGTTATTCTCTTTAATGAAATTGTTGATTGTTTCTATGATTTGCTCTTTAACCCACTCATTTTTTTAGATTAGGTTGTTTCATCTCCAATTAGTTTTTAAACTACATTTCCTTGGTGTACTCATTAAATATAATTTTATTGAATTATAATCTGAACATGATATTTTTAATATTTTTGCTTTTAACTATGAAATTTGTATGTATTAATATATATGTATAATAATAATAGCTTTGTAAAGGTACCAGAATCACTGAGAAATAGGTATATTCCTTTCTATTTCCATTCAATTTTCTCCACATATGTATCCATATTTATTTATCTGTCTATGTATCTATCCATTGGATCAAGTAGGGTTTTTTTTTCCTTTTTTTGCCACATTGCAAATAACACTATACTTGGTGCCATATCCACTTCAAATTGTGTGATTAAAAGAGCTAATTGGGATGTTAATCAATAGAAAATTATTATGTTCTGAGAATATAGCACCTTCTAGAATAGTCATTTTCTTCATATTGGGGTAGGGGAATATTGATTTCTAAAGTACAGACAACTTTTTTTAAAGGGAACCTATAATCTTAATTTGAAAGAGGTCTTATTTGTTTTCTGCTAGAATTTAGTTAATGAATAAAAGTAAAGTCAAACCATATCAGGAAATATTCCTAAAAATTCTGGTTGAGTCAGTTTATCTGGGCATACCAGCTACAAAGTATTTCTATTCATATCCGTTTTTATCTGATTTGGTACTTAATGTTGTGCTACTTCTTAAAGTATAGACTGTTTAGGAAAACAAATATTTATGGAAAGGAAATTACTTGAACATGTCCTGCCATGAATATAAAATAGTACAATGAAATATTTATAATAAATACTTGAACTTGGTCTTTGCCCTTCTGAAAGGAAAAGAGAAAAATTCTACCCTGAAAACTGCATTTCAGATGAACATCTTAAAACAATTTTATATTTTTAGAGCTTTCAAAATTTGAAATCTCATAAATAATGGGAATTATTTAATAGTTTCAAAGCTCAGAAACTGAAAAAAAATCCAGCTTTTTGTTAGACTACTGAGCATGCTTTTAGCTGAAATCATTACTAACAATACAATGGATTATAAAGTGAGAGTTGAGAAATTGTCTATTCTAGACAAATTAATCAAATTGCCTGAAGTCTCACAGCCAATAAATACTGAAGCAAAGATTTGAACTTGGGTTTTCTAATTGCAAATTCAGAGTTCTTTGTATTATGTCACACTCCCTCACTGAATTCAATTTTTACTTCAATATTTTCTGAAATTTTCAAATTATATTTTTCATTTGTTCTCACTAAAACTTTATGGAGCATGTTGTAGTAAAAATGGTGAAAAGCAGAATTGGGACTAAATATCAAACTTTCTAATGTACATTCCTATTTACTGATATTTACTCATTTTCCTACTTACTCATATTTCTTCCAGTAGCAATCATTCACAAATAAAATAATCTACCTGTATATATGTTTTATATATATATACATATTATGCAAAGTAACATTCTGTAAACCTTATTAGTCTTGTATGCTTATGATTTAAACAAAGATCTATTAAAGTTTAAAACTACATTCTGCCAAACTAATTTGAAAAATGATTGTGTGGCCATAATTGAAATAATCCTATAAAAAATAAACCAAATAAATTTTTAGGGGGAAAATTTAGTCAACTGCTTTTTTTTCTGTGCTATAAAATTACACTCCAGTGTTTTATAACTCAACAAAGTTTTCTTCAATGGAAACTTTCATTTCTGTGTCTCAGTCACTAGGGTTCACATTTTTAAGCTAAAATTCTGAATTCCAATTAGAAATCTTAAGTATGGTAGATATCACATATTTTAAATATACAAAATGTGGTGATCCTTTATCATCTCTCCCAGTTCTTGTTATTACTTAATAATTTTTTTTTGTACTTTGATCCAAATTGCTCATCACTTTGGTTTTTCTTGTGAAAAGCATTATGCAATAGCAAACTAAAAAGTACTTGGAAATGAATATATGAAGCATTTACTTGGACTTATCAAAGCAAAACAAAGCTTCTGTAATAATCACAAAGTAGCGATTAAAAGCAATGAAAAAATATTATCTTCAAGTTTAGGACCTCTATCTGCCATGACATTTCTATTCTTTTGGTTTTTTAGAAATAACATTTTCTGTGCTCAGGAGAAGATAAACAAGAAGTAGCACAGAAGTAATGAAGATATCAAAACATTTGTTCATATGGCTGCATGTCATTCTTAAATGATTGTTTTGTGGTCTCAGTCACTCTTTCTATGCTGTTCCCCATTCACATTCTAGAATACTTAGATTGATAATCAGGCTCACAGCTTTTGCACGATGGCTTCCAGAGACAGTTCAGTAAGGGAGATCCTAGGTAGTAGGAATCATTTCAGCAGCAATTCATGTGTCAACTACTCAGAATAAAGTAGTGATGCTAGGAAAGAAAATGGCTTTGGGAAGCAGACTACATAGCACTGGCAAACAGAGCAGAGATATATTGTAAATCATGTGCATGTCCACTTTTTAATTTTGTCTTTAAAATGGGTTGGATATTTTATACAATGTGTGAATTTTTGATGGGGAAAATTCATCATCTGTTCTTCCATAAATCAATTGAAACAAAAAATGCAATTACTCACCATTGCAATGTAATTCTCCTCCTATGCAAAAACTGAAAGTTAAATAAAAAAATAAGAATGATAATTAAAATTCTTCCTCACAAAAGTAGGCTTTTAGAATATATACTCTTTCACTTCTAAATTGCAGTAAAAAATACTTTTGCCTAATATCGAAATACAGTTGAAGGTCCTACCCTCAAAATACCAGCAATAGTTTGCTCTTACCACTGAAGAAGAAAAAAACCCCACAATTTACAATTCACATCTACAATTACACTACATAAGAGTCCTAGTTATTTCAATGGATGCTCCTTGTTAAAAAGAGACAGTTTAAAATAAAGAGCAGGACATGAATTTAGCTTCTGCCTTTTCAACTTTCAACACCATTCTGTCTTTTGACTGTGATAAAATATTATCTATTGGACTTGTTTCCCTGAAGCTTCATAGGTATCATATAAATTTTGGAGTGTGATATATTTAAATAACAAACTTTTGTGAAATGTCTCCAGTATTCGGTACTATGAAAATTATATTTAAGAAAGTTATATTCATATGAGATATAAATATTCAAGAAATAGACAACTAATAATTTATTTTTAAAAAACCTGCCATGTGGTTTAATGAATATTATAAGTGAAAATGACATGCATTTGTCTGCAATAGATATCAAAGGTCTGAGATTTCATTTATATGAGAATTCTATTCACCAATACTGAGAGCCACTCATAAATTAAGTCATGGAGAGATATAACCATTGTCAAAAGAAGTAGTGACTATCAAAAGAGCGATTCAAAGTCAGGTCTCTTGACACCAAATCTCACTCTATGCCCTATTCCAAATGTATTCAGTGCATTAATTTTGAAATAAAATTTCAGATGGAGAATTGAATATTAGAAAAATAATAAGCACTTTTACCATGTTCTTCCACATTCATCTTCAATCATTCCACCTGCTGGTATTATATCATTGTAGAAGCAGCTGCAATCTGATAATTTGACACACTTCATGGTATTTTCATCCAGATATGGGGCACTGTCAGGACATTTAGCATAGCAACCTATATATGAAAATTATTGAATTAATTGCAACTCTATTGATATCACCTTGTATAAATTTATAAATGTATAAATTGAAAGTTAGTTATTCCATGGCCAAATACAGATGATGTTAAGATGTTAACACTTCACATGTATTAGAAGGATTTATAAAAGCAGCAAGACTCAGACTGAATCTTTCCTACAAAACTTCAATTAACTAGAATAATACAATTATAATTAATTTTATTTTGAGTTAAGTATCAGTAAATAAAACATCTTTTCATTTCTAGTATTATTAATGAGAGTCTTTCAAAATTCTCCTTGCAACAGGGAATATATTCTTTTGTGATTAAGATTCTTTAAGTATGATGGGAGTCATAATTCTGAGTATTGGTTTTTATAGATGGAGATATAGAAGATGTAAACAATTTATTGGAGGCTTAATAAGCCCATTTCATATTCTGGATATGTTAGGCTTTTGAATTCTTGATATCAACTTGTTTTATTTTGATTTGTATCACCCTCCTACAAAAAAAGTGGGGTTATTGTACTTTTTTGTTTCCCTTAATGAATTTATTAAAGACAGAATCCATCCATTTGACAGTTAGACAGTATAATGGGTAGAGTGTTGAATTTGGATTCAGGAAGCCTTGAGTTTGGATAGTATCTCAAACACTTTCTGTCTCAATTTCCTCATCTGTAAAATGGAAACAATAATAGCATTTGCTTCAAGAAGGTTGTTGTAAAGTTAAAAAGAAATAGTGTATTTAAAGCATTTTGCAAATTTTAATACACTACACAAATGCTAACATTGTACTGCAAAGAATGTTTTTTTATTTCTTAATCATTATTTGTTGGAAAATGAGCAAAATAGATTTTGTAAATAAATTATATGTGGTACCTTACAGTTCTACAAAGCAAAATTCCTTTATGTTCCACAGAAACGTATCAAAAAAATTCCTTACCTTCCAAAAGAGTAGCAAATTTTTTCCCAATAAGATGATCTTTGCATGTTTTTGCTTCCACTGTTCCACAGGGCTCATAATGCCAGCTACATTCACCAGGAGCATTGTAAAAATCACAATAGACAGCTGTAATTGAATTGTGCTGAATTACTTTCATTTGTAGAGAGATAACTTTAATTTTTCATTTACCAAAATATATTTTTCAAAAAAGTTTTCATGTGAAAGAGATAATGAATTTATACAATATTTCATTCATTTCTAGTCAATTCCTCTGACTTCATTTTCTAAATAGAGATTATCTTTAAGATAACTTATGGGGTAAATAAAGGATGTTCTAAAGATGTTTCTAAGTTTTGCTTAAAACTACACTGACTTATCATCTGAACAACTGAACTTTCCTTTGACCAGAACAAAAACTAATTTCTTGACCATTAGAAGCACCATCTTTTAAAGTTATTCTCCATTTTATTCAAATTGACCTGCTAGCTACTAAATATATGTGACATTTTATCTTCTGCCTTATGCTCTTGCACAACTCTCCCTTTCACCTCTCCTCCACTTCTCCAATCTGGAATGTGTTTCCTACCACTCAAAGAATTTTCAAGACTAGGTCAGATGGTATTTCCTACATTAGGCCTTTCTAGATTTTCCAGTCATTATCACTCTTTCCTTGTTGAAATTGCTTTGTATGACTATATTTATTTCTTTTTTTTTTTTTTATTTTTTAAAATTTTTATTTTATTTGAATAACATATGTGTGGGTAATTCTTCAACAATAACCCTTACATAGTTTTCCGTTACAAATTTTTCCCCCCAACTCCCCACCCCTCCCCTTAGATGGCAGGATATCCACTACATGTTAATTATGTTAAAATATTGGCAAATCGAATATATGTATACATATTTCCAAACTTATCATTGGTGTGCAAGAAAAATCTTATCTACACGAACGATATATCAGATAAAGGAAACACAATGTAAGCAAACATCAATCAAGGAGTATGAGAATGTTATGTTGTGGTCCACATTTCGCATCCCTCTCTCTGGGTGTATATGGCTCTCTTCAGTGAACAATTGGAGGTGGTTTGAAACATTTCATTGTTGAAGAGAGCCATGTCCATCAGAATTGATCGTCATATAGTACTGTTGTTGCCGTGTATAATGATCTCCTGGTTCTGCTCATTTCACTCAGCATCAGTTCATGTAAGTCTCTCCAGGCCTCTCTGAAATCATCTTGCTGGTCATTTCTTACAGAACAATAATATTCCATAACATTCATATACCATAATTTATTCAGCCATTCTCCAATTGAAGGGCATCTATTCAATAGGAAAATGCATTGTTGAAGAGAGGGCAATGCCAAGGAAGAAACTGCTTTTGGCTATGGCAGGGGATGGTAGCAGCTCCCTTTGGGGTGATAGCAAAATGGTAAATGAGGAGCTACCCTTCCATTATGGAATGACTGAATTAGTTGTGGTAGATGAACGGCATGGAATATGCTTGTTTTATCTAAACTGAGGGACAAATTTATTCTAGGGAGGTCTGGAAGACTGACATGAACTGATGCCGAGTGAAAGAAGAAGAACCAGGTATACATTGTATACAGAAAAAGAGAAGTTTGTATGATATCTCTAAGAGCCTTGCTTCTCTGCAGTGGTGTAGCGAGGCAAGGCCGTCCCAATCAACTTTGGGTAGAAAAGGCCACCTGTGTCTAGAAAGAGAAGTACGCAAATTGAAGGAAAATCAAGAATTTCCCTTCTTTGTTTTGTTTCTCTCGTGATTGTTCCATTTTATCCCAAGTTTTCTTCCCAATAGGATTCATCAGGTAATGTGTATTCACAAAGCTCATATCTATGTGCAACCAAGTAAAATGAATAAGTTCTCAAAATTGATCTTCCTATATGAAGACAAGAACTTGTGTAATAAGAAGAGAGTGTAAGGGCTTAGGAAATCTCAGAAATGTCCCTCACCTGGACGACCTCTACTCGAAGTGCTTCTTCCAGGAGGTGATCTTCCCATAGTGGTCGTTTCAGCTCTGCTTGTCCCACTGGTTCCCGTAGTCCCCATTACCCCTGGGAAATAGGAGAAACTGAGCATCAGATTTGTATGTAGTGGGCATGTAACAGTCACCTGGAGTGGAGATTTCTATAGGACATCTGCTGCGGAACTGTCATTGCAGATGGTTATTTTTGCCATCTGTTTAATGGAGGTCATTGTAGTTGTACAATCTGATGAAGCACCTTTTTGTTTTTCGAGTGACCTAAGCTTCTTGCTTTATACTACTACCTCGATCCATCTATTGATGTTCACTGATTGTTTCTTAATTTCTTTTATATCTGAGGCGTAATTGCTTAAGTAAGTCTTCCAGTGAATACACTGGTTGAGCAGTAAATGCATCTTGGATCCATGCTTTGTATTTGTTGAATCCTCTGAGATCTATGCTGCCTGTCCCTGAGAAGCATGCAGGATTGTCCAATGAGATGGCTCTCTTGTGAAATTCATGCTGGTTATAGATTGTTTTAGAAAATGCTTATTCTTTGTTTCTTGGTGCAAGTAGATGCTTTTCTGTTTTCATCTAGAGTTCAATAGTATCTCCTTTTTGACACAAGAGAGATTGACAGAAAATGATACTTGCTGTGTAGGGATGGGCAGAAGATTTCCCTTGAGAGATATAGATATGGTCTTCCATCCCCAGTCCAAGAGAAAGAATAAAGGATAAAATGTGATTGGAGAATAGGAAGGGAAGAGAGCAAATGAGTTTTTTGTAGCACTTTTGCAAACAGGAGAAGATCAGCTTAGATGGCTCCAAGCCCAGGCAAGTCTTGTCAGTGGTAAAGGCATTTCCACAGAGGATAAGCAATGGAAAGGCAGGCCTTAATGCTCTCAAACCGCCCCAAACAATACAACACTAGTTGCCATGCCAGTGAATGCCCCATTATCAAGCAAGTGTATTTTGTCCTCTAACCTAGGGTTGGAAATAGGACTCTCTTGGGTAAGGACTAGTGGTCAAGCAGAATCAAAATGAGGTGCTGCCTGTCTATTGCTTTGGCTGAGGAGACTATAGTTCAAATGTTGGTCCTGGAGGAGGTAAGAAAGCCGATGAGCCTCATGTCTTCTCATACCCAAAGAGAAGGAATTTGGTCCTGGCCCAATTGACCCAGGCTCCATCAACAACTAGTTGGAAGAGATACCAGGTGTTCAGCATATCTTTGAAATGTAACTTACCTGGAGTGATTTTATTGGAATTGTTACTGTCAGCTGTTGATCTTCTGTTAGGGGTGGTTTTAGCTCTATTTGTAGGGTTGGCTTCAGGGATCAGGACTCCTTCTGCGATAAACACATGGATATTTAAAGGTATAGGTAATGTTCATGAAATGGTCTGGATTTTGAGATTCTTTTGAAAATATGCAGTCTATCTATGATGGCAAATTTCCACGTTTGACTGCTAGGGTCTTCATGTGTATGTCTACTTTCCATATGACTTTATTGATTACCTTAATGAGTTATTTTATCATGGTCACTTCTGGGAAATTTTTCAATTTGCTTTTCCTCAATTACCTTCATTTGGTCTTCCAATGTTTTCATTTCTTCCTGTTGATGTTCCACTTGTTCCTACAACAATTATGAAAAAATTCAGATCAGAAGAATGTTTTATTTTTCCCTTCTGCACAATCCCTAAACAAAGTAGCTGACTTGTATATATGAATTACTGAAATCATATATGTTTCTCTGAGTTTGTGAATGAGGCAAGTGGTGCATTTTAGTCAAAAGTAAGTTCCTTAATAGGAGGATCTGTTTCAATGTTGCCTTTATGTGTGAATACATTTATTGTAAGGAAGCCTTGAGAAGCACCTTTCTGTGCTTCTAGATCTCTGAGGATTGGTTGTGGTGTGTGCTCTGCTTATTAAGAAAGGATACTGTCATGTTTATCCATTACCTTAATCTTTCCAGGAACAACTGGGACAGTATTAGATTGCGAAATTTCAGCACAGAGGAGATAGCCACCTGGAGCTCCATCCCTTTCCTGCTCCTCTTTTTCTTTCAATTCCTTCCTCTTTCTCCTTTGCAGCACATGATTCTTCTCCCTCCTTTCTACTCCATCCACTCAAATGCAAGTTCTCCTATTTCTTCTTTTTCTTTTATGTTCAGTGATTCAAATATGCTGCACTCTCTCTTATACACACACACACACACACACACACACACACACACATTCTGTTTCTTTTGGTATTTCCTTTATTGGATGTTGTCAGCACAGACTTTCCTGTCTTTCAGAACCCAAGGCGCTTATTGATTATTTTCTCCTGTGTTATTAAAGAAGTACATTTTCAGCATGTGGTAGTGGATGGTCCACAGCTGAATATTAAGCCAGTAAGCCTAGTTCACAACTGGCTTGGGCTTTCCTACAATTTTACTACTAGACATTCTTTCCCTAAACTCATAGAATGCTGCCAAATTATGAAAAATGAATGAAGTGAGCAGCCAACAGCCCTCTTGACCTTTTCATCAAATCAAAGAGAGTAGAGTACCTGAAGTTGGTGATAGCCATTGAATTTACCCTAGCAACCAAATTGTTGGGGTCCCTGAAACTGTCCATGCAGTGATATTCCTTTGGACCTGAAGATCAATAATGGCTTGATTCTTGACAATGCTCTGCTCATGATAGACAGACCCTGCATTCTGACCTATTTCCATTTTTTTTTACAAGCATTAGTACATCAGTGTCTGAGACCAGATTTGACTTTATGTCTTCTTGACTTCAAGGCCAGTGCTCTATTCATTGTACCACCTAGCTGGTATTTAAGATGGCACCTTTTGAGCTGGTGATAATTTGAATTAATGATAGTATGGTATTTCCTAATAAAAAAGGAAAAATCTAAGAATAGAAAGGTGACCAATTTGTATGCCCATGATTTGGCAAGGACTTACTCAGCCAGAAGGCAATATAACAATATTAGCCTTTTATCACATAAGCATGTCAGTCCTAACTGAAGCAGGACAATGAATTGTCATAATAGAAAGATTTAAGTTCAGGGGAATCAAGTTAAGTTCATAAAAAGCATTGACTCTATGATACTCTAATCATTTTGGTTGATGAATAATATGCAGTTCTCTCAGAATTTGTTTACTGGGTTCATCTTAATCCCTTAGATTTCTGAGCTCTGCCTTACCTGGCTTCACCTGGCCTTATCTGCCCTGGCTCTTTGAATTATGTGTGTTATTACAGATGAAGCTTCACTGACCCTAAGCAGGATTTCAATTTCTTTCTGTCTAAGAGTTTTCTTGATCATTGGCCTATGTCAACTCTGTTTTGGGTACATAGTTTTCTTAACTGAATTGTCATCTGTATCACTCTCTCTTAGTATGATTACCTCAAGGACTTGTATCGAGTGTTCTCTTTTTATATACTTTTGCACTTAATGAGCTTTTCAGCTTCAATTGGTAAAATTATCATCTCTATTCTTATAATTGCAAAATATAATACCTAAATCAAATTCTACTTAATATGTAAATCACACACACATTAAATAGATAAAAGTAATATATATTTATGTAATGTATTAATACAGAATATATTATAACATAATATACAAAATATATTTTATATATATGCTCTACTCATTTTGCACTAATATATTTGTATATTGTTATATTATATATAATACATATTATACTATATTATTTATGCTATATAACATTATGTATTTTTATAATTTAAAAATAAAGGTTATATAAATACAATGTATAATATATGCATGATATAATACATAATATAGTATATATCATATGTAATATAATTTATAAATATATATATATATATTTATATGTTATATAATATATTACATTAGTATATAAACTCCTTGATAGAAGGGATTGATTCAGTCCCTTTATAGCTTTATCTATCTCTCTCTGTATATATATATATATATATATATA